>JAMKCH010017743.1:0-42397 GCA_023653785.1 Ophioderma brevispina
ATATTAAAAAAAAATTTTTTAGTTCAATTCGTCCCCAAAGTCGAAACTGTGCACTTTGCCACACTCAATTTCGTCTTGGTCCACCACCTCAAACCCGGTGCACTCTTAATCGTCCCATGGTCGCACCGGTTCGTCGTGTTAATTCACATTCGTCGGGTCATACCAATTTCGTTGTACATGGCAAACCGATTTCGTCATTGGTTATGCGGATTCATAAAAAAATCATGTAGAATTTGTCGTATAGTCCTGCATTCGGCGGGTATCATGCATGCGTTAAGGGCCGAACATTTGAAATGGCTCTTAACAGGATCGGAACTGACGTTATGACGGCAATTTGCATAGGGATGCCACACTCAGGAAAGGGTGCACTCTAAATTAATGGATTTTAAATTTGAAAATTTAGTAGGAAAAATAAATTCCATATGCTTAAATTTGGATCTTTAGGTATGATTTATGTTTAAATGTAGTTTTAATTTTGGTTCATGTCAAAATGATAATAACTCTTCACAACTATGGAATTAGAAATATATATAATTGGAAGCAGTCAATGTTTGATTTTTTTGCTGCCATCAGTGCACAAAGATATAATGTGATTTGCCTTTTGCATTTAAATATATTTTTTCCAAAACAATATTCATCTTCGTCTTGTTGACGAGTACATATTCTGCTGCCACATTGGACAGGAATCGTTATTTAAGGCGCTAACAGAAATCGTAATCAATGTGATCGTTTAACGTGCATCAGCTCGAAAGGAAACAAGAGTTGATGCACACAAATGGAACAAACAGAAGTATGAAAAGACAATAAAAAAAAAAAAAATTCACCCAGAAACACCTGACGAATTGAAAAGACCAATTGTTGAAACCTAGTGACCAAAGACGTAATCCAACTCCCCATTATATCGCCGTTTTGAAGGTAGGGACAAATTCAGCACAAGCGAAGAAAATGAATGAACATAGGTTAAAGTCATTTGACCATCGACTATTGGAATGTCCAAAGACGAAATCGAGTTGACACATGTACAATTTCGATGTTTTGGGACAAATTTGACTAAACAATTGTGAATTCGATGAAACATTGTGCGGAAATCGAACGAAAAACCTATATTAAACACATATCGAGGGTTTATTGCAACAAACAGAACTAAAAGTGTGCAACTACTTAAACGTATATATACCAAATTAATGTTCCTGGTAGGTAAACTATAGATCTTATACCTATTATTAGCAAACCAAAAGTAGCGAGGTGAACAGGGGGCCCCTATTTTTTTTTTTAGAATAAAATTAAGCAAAAATTGCCATGTTAACAAAGTCCCGTTCCATGGAAAAATGGCCCCAAAACCATCTTTTGGTTTCTTTTAGTCAAATGTGAAAACTAGACATTCATACAACAAATTGAAACAAATGAGACCCAAAATGGCAAAAAATAATCATGTTTGTAGCCCAAATATTGAATTTCCCTTATTTGGTCATATTAGGAGCACATTGTTTTTCAAATTATAGTAGAGGTGGGGTATAGAAGGTCAATGTTTTCAGTCACTTCGAACACAGGATCATTTGATGACTTTAATCATTCTGATCCACACTTTCGAAGAAAAAAATGAAAACAGTGATGAAAACCCGGGTGCCCCGTCGAAAAATCCAAAATGGCCGCCAAATGTCAAAAACGGATTTTTGACCATAACTCCATTTATTTTTTGTTCAATTTGCTTAATTTTGGTGGGCAATACCCATGTTTTGGGGTATTAGAATCATGGCTATGCAACTTTCATTAAAATGCGCATTTCGTTTTTTGAAATGCCGTTTTGCCGAAAATCGAGCTCTGGGGGCGCTTTCCATAAAATATGTCTCCGATTGATAATGGCGATTTGGGTAATATTTAAAAATGAAAGAGAATTTATTATGAACAGCATGCTGACAAAATTTGAATTGCGTGGTGTTGCGGTTTTAAAATGTAGTTTTAATGTCATAAAAATGCCCTCCATTGAAACCCACTAATAAGAAAGTTCGTTGACCCCCTGTATATTCCAATGAGAGCGTTTTTGTCAAATTTTAAATTGATGCTGCAGAAAAATGGTAAGCGTTACACCGCTCTAATCTTTAGAAAATCATGAACTCAACAATTCTGATGATGGCCCAACCAGTTAATTTAAAACTTTGGATATTATATGTTACTTTTTGAGAAAGCGCCCTCGCAGTTCATTTTAAGCTAAAACTGTAATCTAGAAAAACAAAAAAGTGTGGTGAGGTAAAGTTGCAAGAATGATTCCTGGAGCCAAAATCATGGTATTGCCCACAAAAATGAGGTGATTAAACAAAAAACCTGCGGAGTCGTTATGGTCCAAAAATGTGATTTTGGGCACAATATGGCAGACATTTGGATTTTTTGCTGGGGCAACCTGGGTTTTGGCACTTTTAATTTTTTTCTTTGAAAATGGGATTAGCATCCATTAAAGTCATCATTCTAGCCGTGTTCGAAAGTGATCTGAAACTAGACCCCAATATGACCCTCTATAGCCCACCTCTAATTATATTTAAATGATGACAAATTTGTAATACCCTTGATGTGACACTTAAAATAATCTTTCGTGCATTATATGGACGGTTCCAAAAATACAAAAAAATTCATTTTTAACCCCAATTTGACCCCTTTTCTCCTTATCTAGTCATGTCTATAGCAAATTTGTCTTTCAAATTGAGTTGTAATACCTTTATTTATAAAAAATTATCTTTCTAGTGTGTAAAATACCAATTTAATAGAAATAAAAAAGAGTATGGGTTATTTTGCTTCAAAAATGCATCTGAATTGGGCAAAACAGTGAATTTTACAGAATTAATGCCACCAACTTCAGGCCCGTACGCGGTGGAGGGGGTGGGGTGCGGTCAAAATTCCACCAAAGGGGAAAAGGTCCATTTTTTGATGATTTTTTTAAATAAAAAGAGGTTTACAACTTTCAAGACCAAAATTTGAAAAAGTTCACTCAAAACACTTAAAAACAAAAAATATTTTTAAACAGGTCCAAAAAGGAAACAATTTTATGAGGGTTATGTCCACTTACCAAAAAAACGGTCCACTTTTTAAAAGTCCCCCCCCCCCCAAATAAAACCCTCCTCTTAACCCCTGGGGCACCAATCTAACAGGTCTCTTACAAAAAAGGGTTGTAAAATCTGAAAAAACTAGGACATTTTTCTAAACAAAACGGAGATAATTCAAAAGGTTTGTCGCATGGGATTCATCAAATGTTTTAATTTAAGGCTTCTTTTGGCCATTTGCACATAATTCTTGAAATGAAAAAAAATTTTTCTTTTTTTAAACATTTTTGGCCCAAATTTGGGGACAATGTTACCTTATTTGAGGGCTGGGTTGAGCTTTAAAATTGGGTTTTTTCATTGTTTACTTTTGGGAATATAAAAATAAAGTTGTGTAATACCTTTCAAATGTTAACAAAGCCAATGTTCCTGGTATGTGGAAACTATAAACCCTTATATTAGAAAGCAAGGGCAGTTTATATTTAGTGAGGTGGGGGGGACAGGGCTAATTTTTTTAGCCAGACAGACTTGTCATTTAAAAATGGAAAAGCAAAAATATGTGGTTTCAATAAAAATCCTGTTTTCCATGGCAACCGCATGTCTTTTTGGTTTTCTTTAGCTCATATTTGAAAAGTAGACAAGTCAACAATCAAAATGGAGTCCCTTTTTGGCCTTTTTGGTAACTATTGGGGATTCTTTGAGTTATAGGGGAAAAAGAGTTTCCAAAAAAAAACTACAAAAAAAATCATGGTTTTCGGCCCAAATTTTGACTGTTTTTTTCCCTTTATTTGGTCATTATTTTGAAGAAAGGGGGAAAGGTTGTCTTTCAAAGTTTATAAACAGCAAATGATGATAACGTTTTTTCATACCTTTAATTTGATTACCCAAAATTATCTTTTCTAGTATTGCAAAATGACCAATTTTATAGAAGAAAAAAAACAGATTTTTGGGTCCAAATTTCCGCTTTAAAAAAAAAAAAGCTCTGAAAATGGGCAAAAAAAAACAAAACAAAAAGTGAATTTTAAACAGGGGGAATATGCACCACTTTCAGGGTCACTACACCATGGGGCAAAAAATCTGACAAAAAAACTAGAACTTTTTCTGAAAACAAAAATGAAAGGGATTATCTCAAACAAAAGGTTTTGTCAGATTTAGTAGGGTCCATTTAAATTTTTGGATTTATTTAAGGCTTCTTTTATGTGCCATTGGCACAATTGGGCATTTGCAACAATTGGCATATAAAATATCAAAAAAAAAATGAACACTTTTTGGCCCAAAAAAATTTTGGACATATTGTTAACCGTGTTTGGGACTTGTATAGGTTAAAATTGGGTTTCAAAATTTTGATTTTGGAAATAAAAATATCTTTAACTTGATAACAAAAACGTAATGTTCCTTGTGATGGGTAAAAAACTATAGATCTTTTAAACATGGACGCCAGATATAATATATATATAGTTGAGGTGGGGACAGGGCTATTTTTTGCAGGAACCCTGTCATAAATGGGCAAAATAACATGGTTCAACCCAAAATTCCTGTTTTCCATGGAAACAAAAACTTCTGTTGGGTTTCTTTTTTGGGTTCAAAATATGGAAAAATAGGACATTCTTTTACAAACAAAACAAAATGGAAAAACCTCATCTTTCATTTGGCCCCTTTGGTAACAATTGGGTTTGTTCATTATATTGGCAAGATTTCCCAAAAAAAAAAAAAAAATACCAAAAAAAAATCACTTTTTAACCCAAATTTTGACCCTTTTCTTTCCTATTGTGGTTCATTGTCGATAGCAAATTTGGCTTTCAAAAAAAAAAATTATAAAATTTAAATGATTGATGAAATTGGGAAAATGTGTCAATACCTTTAAATTTGATTACCAAAAAAAAAATTATCTTTCTAGTGTTTAAAATGCCAATTTTATGAGGAAGAAAAACAGGATTTTGGTTTATTTTGCTCAAAAAAAAAAGCTTGGAAATTGGGCAAAAAAGTTGATTTGTGTAGGGAAAGCAAATTGCCACCACTTTCCAGTCACTACAAAACAGGGCCACAATTGCAAAACTAACGACATTTTCTGAACAAAAAATGAGATTTATCTCAAAAAAAGTAGTTGTACGGTGGGGTAAATTAAGTCGATTTCAAAAACAAAAAGCCCTAAATCTGCCGCTCCACATCCACTACATAATAGTACTGGTAAAATTAATATATGGTCGACCAAAATGGGTTACATTTTTCCCTTCATTATTCCAAACCAAAAACATCCCTTTGGCCCCCCTAAAACATTTCAAGGGGTTAAATGAGGGAAGAAAAAAAAATTAGTTTTAGCTTTTCTTTCTGATTTCCCAAAATGTTTACCACGTCCGGTTTAAAAAATTCTGGGGGGCTTTTGGGATGAGACTATTCAGCGGATGGGGCCATGGACCTTCCTTTAAAAACTGGTAAAACACTTATTAAAACTTTGAATAAAAAAATAGTAGGAAACGCACCTTCTTTATAAAACTTTAGAAAACTCTTTCCAAAAATGGATGTCAATGGGGACATCACATTGGGTAAAATGTCAATGGACGTTACATTTAATTTGAAAAACAAATTTTTCAAAACATGCGACTATTTCCACCCCCCCAAAAATTGCACTTTAAAAAAAACCATAGGTGTGTTGCTTTTTGGCAATTGCTTTTCAGGTTTTGTTTGATGGCCAATAAAATCATTTTTTTGGAAGGGGTTACGTGATTTTTGAAATAATGTAATTACTTAAAAAAAAGCATTTTAGGTCAAAAAAAACTTGGGTACGAGGGCGCTTTTGCTAATTTTTTTCACCTGAGGCTCTTGGAAAAAAACAAAAACCTTACTTCTTACATATACCACTGTAAAAGAGAAACAAATATGTGACATGCTCACTACATTTTGGGAGGCATCTTATCTTGTATAATTTTGCCTGTAAACAACATTTATTTGGAACATTTGCATGGGATGGGGATGTGCCTATTGAAAAAGCACAGGGGGTCAAAAGCCATTTTTCCCTGTACAATCCATTTGAAATGAACTGCAGGGCCTACTCAAAAAACTAAAGGTGTGATAGGGGGAAGGGTTGAACACTTCTGAAGTCAGGTAAAAACCTTATTGGGAGGGAAATCTTTCCAAACTTGTACACCTTGGAAGGTTAAGAGTATTTTAAAAAAAAAAAACTTCACGTGAGAAAATGTGTTGTAAGGAAAAATGATTGTTTTGTTGTTGTTTTGTATTAAAAGCGCGCCTCTGCCTAATTTTAACCTAAAAAAAAATGTCATTTTTTAAGAATTCTAATTATTCAAAAAATGTTCCCCCAATGAAAAAACTTCAAAGAAATAGATTCTCGACATCAACAAACGTAAAATATTTTAAAAACATTTTACCATAAAACAACAACATCCAATAATTACCCATTATGGAGGGAGTTTAAATTGTTGTTAACAGTCCATTGACGGTGGTTAGGTTAACGTTCCATGAGCTCATTAGCATATTTCTAATTAGTATTAATTTATATTTTTTCACCAATGTTATGATTCCATACCGTTATAAACATTTTGCATTTACTAGATTATCATTAAAAGTTCAATTGCATGATGTTTGTAGGTTTGCAAGGAAAAAAACTAGTACAAAACGTCATGGACGTTACATACATTCGTGGGAAAAATTGGAAGTAAAATTTGGTTACAAACTCAAAAAGTGACCATCTAGACAAAACGTTGTGTGATTTCAAAAGTGGTATGTTTTAAAAAGGTATGATGGAACCTTAGATTAGGTTAAGAAAATAATAAATAACATTTTAAGTATTCAATGTTCATTTAGATAAAGGAATGAAATATTTGGGGCAGCAGCCCCCCCATTGTTACTAAAAAAAAATGCAACACAAAAAAATCGGTTATTGGTAAATTCATTTTTTCCCAACCAAACCATAAAAAAAAAAAATAAAAATATTTTTTTTATGTAAATTAAAATTAATCATAGAGTTTTTTTTTACTTTTTTTATTTTTTTCAATTGTTAAATTGTTTGCACTAAAATGAATTTCAATTTAGGTTCCCAAGGGGGACATTGCCGTGGAATTGGCCCATGTGCCTTAATCTTAACATGCAAATTCGGGCTATTTCATAGTTTTGATTTCTGTCCGTAACAGGAACAGAATTCAACAAAAAAAACACAGTGGGCCTTATGGGACAGCATGATATGAATTAATTCGCCTCATATTCATCAAAAACCGGCAAAACATTCGGAAAATCAAAAACTGAATTTTGGAAACTTAAACCTTGGCGGAAGTTATGAATCAATAAAAAAAAAATAAAAATGTTTGCTTACGAATTCCCAAAAAAGAAGCCAAAAAACCACTCTTGTAAACCACTCCAAAAAGAAGTAGTTTGTACTTAAAAAAAAGCTGCAAAAAAAATTTCCACTCAAAGAGTGCAAATATTGCTCCAAAATACGACGTGGAATTTCCAACTCATTTTCGTGTTTTGTTTACAAGTTAAAGGAATAACTGGGGGATTGCCCTAAAATAACAAACACCTTCAATTCTTCCTCCAAAAACTTTGCAAAAAAACCAGAACAAAAACCCCATTTTCCTTCAAACCAGAAAAAAACCCATTGTTTCCTATGTTTGATTCCAAAACCTTGGGGGCATGTATAAATCAGTGTATGTCCTGTGTGCAAGAGGTTTAGAATTTGTTTGCTATTCATTTTTAGCATATTTCCAAGTCCATTGCTGTCAAGCTAACGGCATCAGCTGGGCTCGAAACAAATGGAACACACATGAAAAAATTTACCATCCTGCCATATCTAGAACCAATCCAAATGCAAAGTTACATTATGTCATGTATCTGTATGATCCTCTTTAGGGACACTTTATTTTGAACCTCAAAAAAATTCAATAAAAACTAGAAGAAAAGCTTTGTGGGGGGGCGGGGACACCTTTTTCCCACCCATCGCCATCAGCACATGGTGCAGGCTTAAATTTGTTGTCAGAAAACAAAAATTTGGCCCATTATTTCAAGCACCAACATTTCTGTTAGGGTGGATTATTGGAGGGATTACTAGATGAGTCAATTGCGAACTCACAAGGAATCTTGTTGAAAATAGTGAATTTGAAAATGCGGATACTTGATGGGGGAAAATTAAAAGTACAGGTAAAAACCATTTTCAAAAAAAACAAAAAGCTAACAAATAAAAAAAATAAAAAAAATGGATTTCAGTTTTCTCTTCGTTAAATAATTTGTAGGATTTGAGCTACAGGGGACTGATTTTTTTGGGGGCAGCAGTTTAGAAAACTTGGGGGTAGTACAATAAATAAAACCGGATAAAACAACCGTTTGAGAAAAAAACAAAATATAACAACCCCCAATAAAAGAAGGAGTTATTATTTGGCCTTTGTTTTGGAAGTTAATGAAAATATCAAAAAAATCCGATCCATCCATGTGGTGGACATCATAAAAAATTAAAAAGCCACTATCAGCGATTCACTCAAAAAAAGTCCAAAAATTGAAAATTTGCAGGAATTAGCATAAAAAGTGGAAAGGATAAGGTTTGTAGAATTCCATAAAAGTTATATTTTGCAAAACTGGAAAAAAAATTTAGAGAACAAAGAAACAAGCAATATTTTCAAATGAAGAACCCCAAACCTAAACTAACAATAATAGTCATAATGGACGTTCATAATGGAAAAAAATATTTACTGAAATTTTTTTTATTTTTTTTATTTTTTTTATTTTTTTTATTTGTGATGCGATCTGGTTAAACCCGCCACATGGTGGGAAAAATTTATTATTTTACGTTTTTAATATCACTGCAGAGTTTGGAATAATAGTTTCCCTAAAAAACTGTTTACCTCTTTCTTCTTTGATACGTCAAAAGTTTATGCAACTCATTTAACAATATGACAAAAATAAAGATACAAATAAACGTAGGATTTTAAAGCTATTTTTCTTATTTTTTCAAAAAAAAAAAATTGTTCCTGTGAGGGACATGGGCAGGGTTTCCAAGTATTCAACATCACATATATGGCAGTCATTTTCAACTGTATTTAACCCCTTAATGACGTCTTCAGTGGACGTCGTCATTTGGTTTTTTACATATTTTAATATAAATGGAAAAAAGGAATAAAAAATCCTTAAAGCTATACTGTTAAGGTATAAAAAAATTTATAAGGAATTGTTTGTTCAAATAAAAGGAAAAAATTCACGGGGTGTACCACCCTTCTGGTGGGTTGTTCAAAAAAAAATTGCGTCAGGGGTAGTAAAGGGTTAATTAAGGCAATGTTTAAAAATGATGAAACTGGAACATGCTATTAGGGCAATTTTTCATTTAAAATTTTAGGACAAAACATTTTTCCGGAATTTTCCAATGTTCCCTTTTTCCACTAGTTGCAATTTTACCAGTCGAATTTGAGGGGGAGGCGGGCTTTGAAACTTGTTCCCAGTATGCCCCCGGATCGCGTGAGGGAAGATAAAAAATGAAATGTAAATTGTTACAATTTTTTCATTCACAAATAGTTGTATCGGCCTTGATTGTGAGTGTATCAGGGAACTTGTATGAATGCCTAAATATCAAAAAAAGCACCCATACCAAGAAGATGTAATACTCATATAAAAACAATAGTTTTAGGTAAGTTGGGTTGGGGGGGGGGGAAATGGCTGTATTGCCAAGTGCCATTTCACCAACGTTAGGCCTTACAGGAACAAAAAAAAACAGGATTGGCCTATTATCTCAACTGATATGTACACATGAAAATTATTACCCCAATAAATTGATCGGGATGGGATTGTTTTATTTAATGTGGGATGTGCCTGGACCAGCAGGGAGAAGTTAGGAGTTGGCCAAAAACTGTGATCATCATTTACCTACCCAACTAAATTCCTTTTAAAATAGGTGGTTCCAAATTGGGTCGGGAGTTGGCCTTTTTTTTATTTGTGGGTAGGTAACGGGCATACTGGAATATTGCCAGGCGTGACCCCTTTACTGTCTTTACAACAAATTTAACTGTCTTTATTGCCCACCACATTTTTCAAACTTCAAAAAAAACTTTATCCCCACAAAATGGTTTGATAACTTTGCATGATAAAAAAAATTATGTTTTAATTTAAATCTCTGGTAGGGAGTGAAAGGGAATCAGGGGAAGGGAAAAAAAGAGGGTGGGAAGTTGAAAAATTCGGGTCTGGTATTGTACCTGGTGTTTTTAAGGGCTTGTTTGGATCAATATTTGTATGCTAACTTGTTAAAAACACCAGAAAGAAAATGAAGGTGGTTAAAAAAAAAAAACCAAACACCACTTTTTCCCCTCACATCTAGAAATAAAAAATTGGGGTGATGAACAATTGCATACACACCACTTTGGCAGAAAACCCCAAAAAACATCTTAATTCAATGAAGGGAAGGTGATGGCCATTTACACCAACTATACAATTTCTTTCTTAACTCGAAAAACGATCGGGACACCATTTTCCTTTAATCGAAAAAGGGGGGGGACTGATTTTGCTGTGTTGGAAAATAAAGCAAAAACAATTTATCTTAATTGAAAAAAATAAGGGGGGAAGCTAAAGGAAGAAGCGGACAAAAACCCTGGGCCCTGTTTCAAAAAAGTGTTCACACTAGGGGGCAGCGTCCCCGCGGGCCAGAAGGGCCGAAGGACTGGAGTTCATGTTTGCCCAGCCTCATTTGACCAGTTCGATGTTTAGGCTTGACCCAGGGAAAACATCAACTGATTGAACAAAAAATTAAATACCACAAAATTCAAGCTCAGATTGCCATGATTCCATTCGCATATTTCTATTAGTATAATTATTTTGTCACATGTTAGTAGCTCCATACCGTAATACATTGCATAGAATATCATTAAAATCATTGCAATGATAGTGTAGTTGATGAAAAAAATATACACACGTCATGGACCTTACACATTCGTGAAACTTGGAAGTAAAAGTGGTACTCACCAAAGTGCCCTCTTACAACCGTTTTGATTTCAAAGTGATGTTTTAAAAAGTTATGCATGACTAGTATTAGGTTAAGAAATAAATACATTTAAGTAGTCATGTTCATCAGATACGAGGAATGAAATATTTGCAGCAGCATTTTTACTAAAAAATGCAAAATCGGTTATTTGTATTCATTTTTTCCACAACCATAAACAATAAGAAAAATTCAATATTATAATGCAGATTTAATAGATAGGGGATCTATTCTTCCCCTGTTCACTGGAAAGTGTTGCACTAAAATGAATTTCAAATTTTAAGGTTCCAGGACATTTCCGTGAGCCTTGCCCATGTCCTAATCTTACATGCAAATGCGAGTCCTTCATATTTTTGTATTTTCCTGTCCGTAAAAGGACAGAAAACAACACCGTGGCCTATGGCAGCATGTATGATAATTCGCTCATATAATCAAACGAACATCAGAATCAACTGAAATTTTGGAATAACCCTTGCCGGATATCAATGGAAATCTAAACGAAAATAAATGTGCTACGAGCCCCAACAGCGCAAAACTCTTGTAAACCCCTCGCAAAAGAGTAGTTTTGGGACTGAAAAAGAAGCGCAAATTTCACTCAAAGATGAAAATTGCTCCAAAAAGAGTGGTTTTTTTTTTTTTTTTTAAATATAATTCTAAGTTAAAGGAATACATGGGGATGCCTAAAATAACAGCCTTCTTCTTCCTCAACTGTCAAAACCAGAAACCCTTTTCCTTCAGACCAGCAACCTGTGTCCTATGTTTGATCCCACCTGGCATGTAACCTATCAGTATGTCCTTTTTGCAGGAGTAAAATGTGTTTGGCTATTCATTTAGCAGATCCTCCATGGCTGTCCCGCGAATGCATCAGCTGGCGCCAACAATGAAACATGAAATGACTCCATGCCATATCTAGAAACCAATCCAATGCCAGTTAACATTATGTATGTATAATCTGTTGATGCTCTTTTGAAACTATTTTGAACCTCAAAATTCAATAAACTATGTAGAGCTTTGTGGGGGCGGACACCTTTTCACCCCTCGCCCTCAGCACATGAGCAGGCTTAAATTTGTGTCAGCAAACAAAATGGGCATTATTTCCGCACCACAGTTTCTGTTATGGTTGGATTATGAGATCTAGTAGAGTCCTGACTCACCAGGATCTTGTTGAAAATAGTGAAATCTGAGATTGATGAACTGAACCATCAGGTCAAATTTTTCAAAAGTGGTCTCAAGATATTTCACCAATGTGATTTATTTTTCTCTAGAATAATTTGTAGATAGTACAGGGACTGATATTTGGCAGTTTAGAAAATGGGGTACATAAATAACCTGATAAATACCTTTTGAGAACTATAACACCCCCAATAAAAATAGAGAGTATATTTTTGGCCTGTTTGGAGTTAATGAAATATCAAAAATCCAGACATGTGTTGGTATCAGAAAAATTACAGGCCCACTTCATTGATTCATCAGAAAAGTTCAAATATTTGAAATTTGCAGTATTAGCATAAAAGTGAAGGATAAGTTTTGTAGCATTCCCAGAATTTTATATTTTGGCAACTGGAAAATGTTATAGAGAAAGAAACAGCAATATTCAAATGAGAACCACTACTAACAATAATATTTATAATGACGTCATAATGAAAAATATTTACGTGTTATCAAATTCGAATAGTTCTTCCTATGTCTATGCAGCTGGGAAACCCGCCACAAGGGTGGGAATTTAATTTTAAGTTTTTAATATACTGCAGAGTTTTGAATAATAGTTTCCCTACTGTTTTAACCGCCTTCTCTTGGTACATCAAAAGTTATGCCTCATCCAATCGTGACAAAATAAAGTACAATATAACAATTTTAAGCTATTTTCTTTATTTTTTCAAACTGGTCCTGTTGGCCGGACATGTGGCAGGTTTTCCAAGATAGCATCCACATGAATAGGGCAGTATTGTTCCCATACTTTATTACTATGACGTCTCAGTGACGTCGTCCATTGGTTTCTACATATTTTGATACCAAGTGGAAAGAATAACACTAAGCTATACTGTTATATAAAATTTATAGATTGGTTTTCAATAAAGAAAAGTCACGGGTGTACACCTTCTGGTGTGTTGTTACAAAAAAATTGCTCAGGTAGTCAAATGGTTAATAGACAAGAGTTTTAATGATGAAAGCGACTCGATTAGGGCTTTTTCATTATTTAACCAAATTTTTCCTGTCTTTCAATTTCCTTTTTCCAAATCAATTTAACAGTCGAATTTGAGGGCGGGCCTGAACTTTCCCAGTATGCCCGCTCGCGTGAAGAAGAATAAAAATGAATTATAATTGTACTTATTCATTCAGCAAAATAGTTGTATCGTCCCTTGATGTGAGTTATCAGGGACTTGATGAAGGCCTAATATCAAAAGCACTCCATACAGACTGTATACTCATAACAATATTGTAAGGTAAGTGGTGGGACTGCTTATGCAAGTGCAATTTCACAAGTAGGCCTACAGGAACAGGACCTTGCCCTTATTCCTCAAGATATGTACACATGAAAATTATGACCAAAGTATGATCGGATTTTTTTATTTAATGGATTGACCTGACAGCCCCCAGGAGAGTAGAGTTGGCCAACTGTGATCATCGTACTTACCCACCCAAATTCTGTTAAACTAGGTGGTTCCATTGTCGAGTTGGCCTTTTCTATTTGGTAGGTACGCATACGGAATTATTTGGCCAGCTTGACCCCGTACCCCTTACACACATTGACTGTCTTCTGCCCACCCATTTTCAACCTTCAAACTATCCACAAAATTTGTTTTGTCAACTTTGCAGGATAAAATAGTTTTAATCTCCGTGGTCGGGAGTGAAGGACGTCAGGGAAGAGGGGAAGTGAAATTCGGTTGGTGCTTGTCCTGTGTTTTTAAGAGGCTTGTTTGGATAATATTTTTGCTACATTGTAAAACACCAGAAAAGAGGTTAACCACCCACTTTTTCACATCTAGTAAATTGGTTGATGACAATTGCATACACCTGGCAGAACCAACATCTTAATTCAATGAAGAGTTGCATGCATCACACTAGTAAATTCTAATCGAACGATGACCATTCCTTTTATCGAAAGACTGATTTGCTTTGTTGAATAAAGCAATTTATCCTTCATTGAAATAAGGGTAACTAAGGTAAGAGCGGACAACCCTGGCCGCTGTGTTTAAAAGGAGTCACACAGGGCCAGCCGAGGCAAAAGGGCCGAAGCCGAGTTCTGTTTGCCCAGCCTCATTGCCAGTTTCCTGGGTTCTAGGCTTCACAGAACCTCACTGATACAAAATAAACCAATTTCAGCTCAGATTGCAGTATTCCGACCCCTCTTTTTGAGTTTATCACACTTGCTGTTTAATTTGCCAACAGTTGTATCTTTGATTTTGGCACACTGGTTGGACTCGTCGGTAAAGTACATTCACAGTTATACTGTTTGTAATTTCACAGATTTTTTGCAGTTTATTTGCGGTCAAATGGCCACTTTTGTCGATTTTTTTAAAACCGGAAAGACTCACTGTACAAATGTGTAAATAACCCGTCACTTCCAAACTTCAATAACATAAAAACAATGATTGAGGTTTGATTTAGACTGGTTTTCAACACTTAAGTGCCTAAGGGGGGCTCCATAGTACCCAAGATTGTTTTTCGGCGATTTCTTCACTCGCTGAAAGGAATATTTTCGAACTCTAATTTGTTTGTAATGGGGGCAACTTATCGAGCCGCTTTCTTTGCATAAAAAAAATTACTAAAATTTCCTCACCCGTAATGATAAATTAGCTTGGGTCCCTAGAACCCCCCGCCCCCCCCCCAAAACAACCCCCCCCCCACCACGAGAGGAAGAAGCCCCCCCCCCCCCCCCCCCCCCCCCCCCCCCCCCCCCCCCCCCCCCCACCCCCCCCCCCCCCCCCCCAAAACCCCCCGCCCCCCCCCCCCCCCCCCCCCCCCCCCCCCCCCTCCCCCCCCCCCGACCCCTTAGGCACAACAGGAAGTGTGTATTTAAAAATAAAATTAGCACCCGTTGCCAGAAATTTTTTCTGCTTATGTATGTTCAGATGCATGAAACCAATTAATTCATATCAAAAAAAAAATAACCTTTTAATGTCTGAAAAGAAGCGATTTCCAGCAATCGAGCGACTGCGCCCCATTGCTATACAAACCTATGACAAATCGACCATGCCCCCCAAAAAATACAAGACATTACCAAAGGTAATGTTTGTGTTACATATATGTAAATTGGTCCCTCTAGAGTAGATATAAACACAAATGATTGCAATGTGTATGCTGTGGAAAAAGCAGGGGCCGGAAACATCATGGTATGTTTGAGCGATTTTGACCGCATTTCGAAACAATGATTTCCCCCTAATTTACAGACGATAAACCGAACCTCATTTATATTGCACTTTGGCCTTGTCTTATGCCCCCTCAAAGGTTGTATGAGGTCATTTGGAAAGTCCATCGGGAAAGTGTTTTCCTGTGGGGTGGGGTTCCATGGAACCCCCCCCCCCCTTAGGCACCACGTGAGTGAAACACCTTAGGCACCTCATGTTTAGAAAATGTAAAATTATGGTAATTACATGCATTCCAGATCATCCTGAATGCCAGTAAGTACGCTTAATTGTGTAATAGGGCCCTAATATTTTTGCTGTGTACTTCCGCTGCCATCGTTACGCAGTATTGACCATTTAAACGTAGACACCCGATTACAACATAATGTTTTTCCTTTTTCATAAGAAGGGCCATCTCCAATAAACTCTCATTTGAATCCCACTAAACATTTTTATAGTGTCAATGTGTGTGTTCAATAGCCCAAAGAGTGCTATAGAATTTGAAAATATTTTCCAAGTACCTAAACAAACCATATTTTAGCTCGTCATGCTATGGGAAAGAAGTCAGTCAAAATGGTGTTGTCAGGTGAGATGAGAAAATACCCAGGTGTCTATGATACGCAAAATCACCAAAATCACAGTTCTATGTATGAAGGTGGGGTTTGAGGCGGAGGATGCCCGATATGCCCATTTAGCTTTTTGCTCTGGCTTTTTTCAGTAAAACAAACTTGCATAAACCAAACACTTCGCTTTAGAAATTTGTATTAGGCTAATTAATGAATTGCGACCACTAAGTAATGACGTCACTGACCGCGGGTGACCGTTCGGTGAACACGAAGTTTTGCTTGATACTCAATCATGCGCACAGAAGTGTTTTATGAATTAATCCACAAGGACCAATGTTGTACCCAAGCGCAGTCGATTAATAAAATTTTCCCTCATGATACCTTACTGATCGTCGCAAAAACAAACGAAAACGGCCACTCCGTTTGACATTTTTTGTGAAAATCTATGCTTTCCCCATAGAATTTATGACTTTTGACATCTAAACCTGATACGGGGGATCTCTTGTAATTTACTTTTCGAATTAGTATGAAATGACATTAATTTCTGTTAATAGCTAATTAGATCGGTAAACACACCAACATGTACTACGTGATCGCAGTCTTGCATGTTTAGGTCGGGTTTTGTTTTAAGAGGTCGGATGCACTATCACCTTTGTTTTCCGAGGAAATTTCAAATGTGATTTTCCCCCGTCGAACCGCCCAAAGTGATCCAGCATTGCGTCATAGCACTGTTTGAAAATACTGTTTTGACAACATACTTTATAATAATTTTCAGCATAGTTGGTTTTTAGCCAAATAAAAATGTACTTATAGTTTCCCTACTTATTTGTTAGGAGTGTTTCATGGTAGACCTTGTAATGGGAATTACTTTGAATGCGTCAGATATTTGCTGTGACATGCCCTAAATAATCCCCACCTCGAGTGCTCATAACCTACATTCGGAATCATGACCGCATACCCCGGGGGGCCCTTGGGATTGTTGCCAGCTTGCGGCGTCACCACGTGAAAAACATGGAACAAGGCCAAGTGGCTGAATTGACTTGGGGACAAACAACGCTACAATACGAATATATTCCTTACTACCTCATCGTTAAGGTTATTACAGCTCCATAACCGCTTGCCACCTCCTTTATGAATGCATTCCTACTGCCAAAGAAGAAATCGGCGAATTGTTATTCGACCTGTCATTTCTCCAATGGTTAAAAAACAAAAATGGCGGCGAAACCCAGGTGGTCTTACTGTCACGACTTAAGCATGTGATCATACATTTGACGTTCAGTGACGTGTATGTATTCGCGTTTCAACCTGCAATGACGTGATGTTGAAATAAGGAACTTCGCCTTCTGGCAGGGGGATTCGTTTCTGATCCGTGCCCTCCTTCGCCAACCCAAAATAACAGCGCTCCCTTGATCAAATAACGCTGAAGGACAGAGGGTTTCCAGAAGTTCATGCCATTTTAACTGCACCTATTTAAAACGAAGATAATGGGGGAACAATAATAGTTAAAGTCTACGCGCCCACCTTGCATGCAGTTTTAAATTTAAGTATCTTTTTATATAGAATTTTTTCAGTAAGACATATTTACCTGGTACAAATGCCTTATCGCCTTCACACATGTTTGTGCGAGTAATGGAGGAAAGGATGCAACCTCAGCTAATTCGTCACAAGAATTCTCATCACTTTTTCCTCTAGTAGAATTATCTGACGCCATGTGGCGTTGGAAACCCATCTAGCTTGCCAGCTGGTTGACGAAATAGTATAAGGGTTTTTTGCCTAGTAATTCTCCCGTACGCATACTACCACAATACGTAGGCACGTGGATTCTAATTTGAGGTGCATAACTTAGGCTAACTGATTTTTAATTACGTCATCTTCCGCACCCCCTGCATGTAGTTTATTTTTTTTCAAAAAGCTTCTTTTAAGATGGCGGTGATCGCCTGCAGCGCAAATAGTGCATGTTAGGATTCGAAAATTTTTTTCCCCCCCCCCTTTACCGTTCAATTTCGTCATGCAGCCTCATCGTTGTTGTTTCGTTGACAATTCGTCTACATTTCTGTAAATATATTTCACGCGAAAGTATTTTGTACTGCAGATTTTCGGCGCTGTGTTTGCGCGGTGAATCGCCGACGCTAACCGGCATCGAAAATGGAATTCACTCAAACATCAGTACGCATGCACATAAATTAACCAGGAAAAACGGAGCGCTTTTTGTTTGTGATACTGCTTAGCCTATTTAAATTTTTTTTGAGTTTATTGGAAAGATCTCCTAAGTTTGTATCTCCTGCTTTTTTTATGCACAGTAACCATAATACTGAAAAGTTTGTAGTGTTGTAAAGAGGGTGGGGAATATGAAGTCTGTCTAACAGTTACAATATGGGTTTTGTTTTGTTTCATTAATCATAGAAACCAGAGCTTTTTCATTGTTCAGATCATGGTAAATAACAATAATTGCCTTCAATTGCTTGAAAATCTTAAGAATCATTACACTGAGCTATTTCCTTTACACCAATGTTGACTGAATATATGCATTTCCCGTCTGAGAAGTGGAAGGCCCAATTCCATAATAACACCCCTAAAAAGAGATGGTCCGACCAGTGACCCAGTCACACCCTGTCGACCTTAACTCTCCCTCAATTCCTTTTGGCTGTTAATCCAAACGGACGCTGTGTACCGCAGCTCTGGCAATATTCAGCCAAAATTACTGAGATTGGATACTGGACTAGTTGTCGTCTCAGACGGAATACTCCTACTACTAGCCAATATCTCATCTGGAAATATACTGGATTATAAATACTGGATTTAGCGCTCAGGTCGGACGGAAATACGAACGGCGACTTTATACCGTCGAGAGCTTTTATTGTGTATCCTTTTTTGCCGCCGGTGCAGTCATGTGATCTGGGTAGCGGTAAATAAGGTAAACAAGGCAAACCATTGCCGCACTTGTTGCGTGCTTTGGATGCCTTGCTTCTTGTGGCCTTTTCTGTTTCTTGTAGTTTATCATCTATGCAATAAAACATTCTATTGGTGATGTTGTCCTATAATTTTATTCTATGCTTGTGGTCGTCGAATAAAATATGTGAAACTGACTTTGAAAATCATTTACCGTGTGTGACTTTGTTACCGCCGACGGTATCTTGTCTCCGCGTTGGCGGGCCGGGTTTTACAGCGGCACGCCTTTGTTTTCTTGTTGTGTTTCGTTCCGGCACGCGCGCCCCTCTGGCTCGCGTCACCCCGCCTCCGCCCCGCGCCC
Source organism: Ophioderma brevispina (assembly GCA_023653785.1). Lineage (NCBI taxonomy): Eukaryota > Metazoa > Echinodermata > Ophiuroidea > Amphilepidida > Ophiodermatidae > Ophioderma > Ophioderma brevispina. The sequence continues at coordinate 19,158 of JAMKCH010017743.1, forward strand.
TCTTTCTCCTGCGTCAGTACGGTCTTGCTTCCCTGTTTCTCGTTTGTGCTCGTTCCTTTGCGGTGCTCTCAGTTTTTTCAATGGTTCGCCATTGGAAACGGTTTGCCTGTCTATGTTTCGCTTAGGAAAGGGGGGGGGTGGTATTCGGGCTCCGGTCCGAGTTTCTTCCAAGGCGGCCCCGCGGCTTTGGGAGCACCTGAAGGGTTGTAGCTTTCGGCTACTTCTGGCGTGTTAGTAGGGCGTTTGTCTCTCGAATTTTCCGCCCTCGCCACGCTACCAAGCCGCTGGCTCTCCTGGGCGAAGCCCTAGGGGCCTTCTCCGGTGCAGGCTAGCTGCGGTCTGCTCGGCCTTTTTCCTCGGGGATTTTGGCGCTGCGGACATCCGGCAACATAGCATGCTAGTTGGCTGCCTCCCTCGGGGGCTTGACTGACTACCACGCTGCCTGCGCTGGCTCGCCTGATTTAGCTCGTTGGTTTATCGGTGCAGGCTAGAATGGTCTGCTCTGCCCTTTCCCGAGGGGATTGGGCGGCTGCCGGCCGCCGTAGTGGTGAGTTGCTATGGTGACGCCCGGGTTCTCTCGGGCCCGATCCATCGCCAGTATCGACACCCGGCGCTCGGGGTTTAGGAGTCCTCGGAATCTACGACCGCGCTGCCGTGGTTCCCATCTCGGGGCTGATTTCTTCAGGCCCTTGAGGTGGGTTCCCTCGGCGCCCCGCTAATGGGGCGCCGCTGGTTTCGTTTAAGTTCACTGCTCCCCGCATTGCTAGCCGCTAGTCACGCGGTATCAAACTGGCTCTTGCTGCATGCTTCACCAGCCCGTCGCGGGCTAGGAGAGGATCGCGGCGCTTCGCTAGGGTTGGCCCCCGCTCACGCGGGGTTACCGGCGTGCGGTTACGTGCGGTTCGGCGCGGCGCTAGTTCCCGTAGGCGTTCAGCCGTTCGGCACACCCCGCATGGCTAGCCCGCTACCCCCCCGGGGTTAGTCTGGCTTGTGTTGCGTGCTTCACTCCGGCCTTCACGGGCTAGGTGTGGCGCGCAGCGCTTCGCAGGGTTGACCTCCCGCTCACGCGGGGTTCCGTGTGCGGTTACTGGTTGGCGGTTCGTCCAGCGCTAGTTCCGCTAACGGTCCAGCTGCTTCGGCAAAAAATACCCCCATGGCTACCTAGCCCCGCGGGGTTAAACTGGCTTGTGCTGCGTGCTCTACCAGGCCTTCACGGGCTAGGTGGGGCGCTCGGCGCTTCGCCATGTTTGGTCCCCGCTCTCGCTGGGTTTCCGTGTGCGGTAACTGGTGCGGTTCGTCCACCTTGTTCCCAGCTAACGGGTTCCGCGTTACGGTGCACCCAGTGGGTTGTTGTCCGTTCTCGGCGCCCTCTTGGGGTAGCCTTCGGGGCTTACCTCCACGGGGGACTCGGTGCAGGCTGCAGCATGACCCGTTCAGGGCGCGCTGCGTGCCCGCATGCTTCGCCTCTGTCGCTATAAGTCCCTCTCTGCGGGGTGTATAGATCGTGGCTCAGGGACTTTAGGGGTTGTTTCCCGCTTCGGGCGTGGAGTAGCCTCCCTTTATAGCTTCTCACCTCTCGGAGGTGATGGATTGGGTTGATTGGATACCATTCAAGCCTCTATGCCGCGTTCGCTCCCGTAGGGGTAGAGGAATGGTGGCAGTTTATCTCGCCGTCATCGGCGTTGATTTCCCGGGTGGGCCGTTTATCAGCCGTTGTTGGCGTGGATTTCCGGGCTAAACCACAGCATCTGGTCTCCTCTTACGCGGGGCTGTCGGGTTGTTGTTTGGTCACCTTCCCTGGTGTTGACTTTCGAACTTCTCGGCACGCCGCGACTGTCTCCCTGTGGGGTGGTCGCGCCGCCTTGGCTCTCGGGCATCCCTTCAGGGGATGCCGTAGTCTCGGTGGTTCTCGGGGTCTAATCAAGCTGCCTCTAGGCGGGGCTCCCCAAGGGGCGGCTAGCTTCAGTGGCTTCACTCCTGGCTGGCATGTCGCCTGCCTTGGCGTGAAAGCCTTCTCGCCTTGTGTGGTCCCGGGGTTACTGCGTCCATTCTCTGCCGTTGCTCTAGCTTCGGCATGGGGGTCCTAAGGTGGGCTCCATGCCCTGCCTTTGGTGGGCCTAGCCCGCCTCGGGCTGGGCATGGGGGCGCATCCTGCCGTTCTAAAGCTTGCAGCTTCGTCGGGATGCAGCCCTTAGCCTTTATGCACTCAGCTCCCGGCTCCCATGGGCTTTCAGCTCTGGGTCGCCGGCGCTCTCCTCCCGCCGGTCGCTGCGCTTCGTTGGCGGCTGACTGTTGCTGTCCCGGTAGCCTAGCGCCTTCGTGGTGCTAGTCCGGGCCCGCTCCGTGTGCACCATCGGGACTTGAGGCCTCTGGCTCTGCCAGTTAGGTGCTCTGGGGGCCATTTAGCCTTAAGCTTTTCCTGGCTCTTAGGCTCTGGCTGTTATGCTTACTGCTACCTAGCCTGGTCCGCTTTTCTCCTCGGGGAGCCTGGACTCTAGCTATGATGCCGCTTCGCTGCTCCTCTCCTGGGGATCATCGGGGCCTACCGCCGCTTCCGAGTCGGGCCTAGTGACAGTGTGCCGTCCGGCGTTAGTCCGCTTCCCCCTTGGGGTCTAGACCGTGTTCTAAAGCCTTGGCTTGATACTGGCTTTGGGTCTTTAGCCCTGTGGCTTCCTCGAGTCGTTGCTATAGCCTTGCGTCCGTTTGACTTCGTTTTGGCCTAGGCCTTGGGGCTCCATCGTTTAGCTTTGCTTCTTCGACTTAGACCCTTCATCTACCATTTATCGGGGTAGCTGGCCCTGGTTCTTCTCACGCAGCTTGGCTGGGCGCTTGTCGGGCCTGGCCTAGGGTTGATGCCCTGCTGCTTGGTGTATTACCTTTGCCCCCTTCGGGTTTATAAGGCCTATGCCTTTGCTGGTGTTCGTGGCCCCCTCCGGCTCAACTGGGCCGGCTCAGGCCTGGGTAGGGGCCTCTATGTCCTTCTCCCCTTGCCTTACACCCCTCGGGGACTTGATCGGCGCGCCTTGGCTGTTCTTCCTTGCCCGCTGTCCTCACTTCTGTGCTGGCGCGAGACCTCGGCCTCCTTGCCGGCTGGTGCCCTCGGTGCCCTCGGGGCCTAGCCGGTCTCGGGCTTTGGTTATTCGTCCTTGACGCGAATGCTCGGGATCCCTCATTGGGGCTTGGCTCCCACCCAGGTGATGCCCTCAATCCCCCTCTGGTCTCTGTTCGTCCTGTGCGCTTGGTGGTTTGCTCTGTTGCTAACCTTACCCGCGCTCCCATGCCTACCTCCTAGCCCTTGAGGTCGTTCGACTTCGCCTGGACTCGCCTAACTGTTTGGTTGGGTCGTTGTCTTGTACCGTGGATCCCTCTCCCGTTTGTTCGGGAGTTAGGGGCTTGCTTTGACAGTTCTCGCACAGTCCTTTGGCTCCCAGCTGCCTCCCCTGGTCCGCTGTCCCCCTCGGGGGGACCTGGAACACTGTTTATTGGGTCGGCTCACGAGGCCCCTCTTTGGTGCTCGTCATACGGGCCTAGCGGGGGCCTATGTTTCCGGCCTAGCGTTGGGGGCTCGTCGGGCTAGCGTTGTGGCTCGTCACGGGCCTAGCGCGGTTTCCGGGCTTCAGCCCGGGTGTGCTCCCGATTCGTCGGGGGTCTGTCTTCGGTGGTTTCCCTCCTCTCCAGCTGTTTTTCGGCGTCCTGTTGTTCGATCTCTTCACTTGCGGGTTTCTTTGCCACGCTCTGTCTCAACTGTGCTGCCTAGAGGGTTTCCCCGCGACGTTTACTCCCTGTTTGGTGGTTCTCCGAACTCGCATTCACTGGCGGCTTTCTCAGGTGTTCCTGGCAGTTGGCTTGGTCTTGGTCTTCCCGCCGTGTGCGACCGGATCTTGTGCTTTCCCCTTATTACCCTCGTGGTCCTGGGGGCACGTTCGGTTTGCTCTGGCTCCTGTCTTTTACGACCTGGAGCTCTTGAACAGGGTGGCCTGCCCACTTCCGACTTCGGTCGGTTGGGAGCTTCTCGCTCCGGTGTGGGGAATGTTCTCTGGGGCGTAATCCCCCGTTGTTAGTCCTTCCTCCATGTTTCACGTCTCGAGTTTGTTACGAGTTGGTTACTCCCTATACATCGCGAGGCAGTTGGTTATCCTTAATCGGTATCTCCCCGTTCGGGTAGCACCCTCCGGTGGCTCTCTTTCACTCTCTTGCTCCTCGGGAGATCTTGTGTCGAAGCCGCTGTGCCGTCCACGGGCCTCTTCTTGGTGGCTCCCTTTGGGGCCCCGTAGCCGGTGTTCCGGCTAAGCGGCTTCTTGTTTGCCTCCTCGATACCCGTTTTGTCGTTTGGTCCGAGTTCGCATGTTAGGTTGCATTCTGTCCTTCTACGACTTGTCACCTGCTCTCTGCTTACAGTCATCCACTGTTTAGACTTCTGCTCGGGCTTTCCCCGAGCAGTTTAGTGAGCTCTCGACTCGTTCGCCTCTCGGGCTCGACTCGTGTTTCTGCAGAGCTAGCCTCTGGGTTTTCTCCCCTCTGGTAAGACTCTCGGCTGTTTTACCCACTTTGTTTACTTTTTGGGCCAGGTTGACGCGGGCCCGATCTGGGTGTGTAGTTATTGTTTAATCTAGCATTTGACTGCTCTTGGTTTTGCCCGGTGCTGGTGCCGCGCCTTCCGGTTTTGCGGAGGTCTGCCACGTTCTTTCCTCGGTGGTTTTGTCTTCCTCCGAGTCGGCCTGAAATCGTCCCTCCACCTCCCTGGCTGTGACAGTCCTGAGGTGGACTATTTTCTCGCTTATTTTGAGGGCTTTGGTTGGCTGTTTTTCCGATCACCCTGTCTGGATTTTTCGGTCACTATCTCAGCCTACCACAGCATATGTTGTTTGGTTCGCCCTTCGTTGACGTTGGTTTCGTCCATTTGCCTCCTGCAAGGCCCGTTCTGACCCGAATAACTCTGAGTTCCTATCGGCGAGCCTCTTGGCGAAGCCCCCAATCGTCTTGGGGTGCGGCGTCGCTCTAGTTCTCGCCACAAAAATTTTTGCTCTTTCGGTCCCTTTTCCCGGCTGGAGTAGCTTCGTAGATTTCCTTCTCCTTGTCGCTTGTTCCTCCGGGTCAGGTCGGACTTTTCTCTCAGCCCTCCCACGGGCTGTGTCCTTAGCCTTCATTTCAGTCTCTCAACCTTTATCTCCCCCGGCCTCTTTCCCCGCGGGGTACTTCTGTGGTGCTCTGATCGGACCCCTCTCTAGTGGGCCCGCTCCTCTGTTTTTTGGGTTTAGGCTTCTTTGCCCGCTTCTTTACGCGGGTCCGCCTTGCGCTTCCTCTGGCTCCGTCCCGGATCCTCAGTTGTTTGCGAGGCTGTGAGGCCTTGTCCTCCTCCTTTTGCCGCGGGGGGCTTCGGGCCCTTTGTCCAGGCCTACGTCGCACTCCGTCTCTGTCGGAGCTCTACCTCTCGCCTATTCCGTAGGCTTTGGGTTCTCTCGGCTGATGGCCGCTCTGGCTTATCCTCCAAAAAAACTTTGGCCAGGTCTTTTAATCACATAAAGTCTGAGGTCCTCTTCCTCACCCCTGGTGTAACTCCACTATCTAGGTGAGTTTTTGGCTTCCTGAACTTTTAGGTAATCTAAGATTCCCATGTTTTTTTGGGCTCTGGCGTGTTTGGTCTACCTTTGACTGCATCCTATGGCTGCTCTCCGAAATACCTGCTCCCCCTCCGCCTGATTGTGCTAGTCTGGGTGGTTGATTGAAATTATTCATCAACGGGGGTTGATGCATATATTTCAGTCAAGATTGGTGTAAAGGAAATCAATTTCACAGTGAGGATTTATTCAAAAACACATTATGTTTTTATAATCATGTTACTGAAGCCTGATTTCCTTTCCAATGTTGACTTCCCTCTTCCGGGCCCGCCCCACAGCATGATACTTTCACGCGTCCGTGTGGGTTTTTGAGCCAAAACGGATTGAGGAAGAGCTAAGGTCTACAGGGTGGTGACCTTGGGTCACTGGTCGGACCATTCTCTTTTTTGGGGGTGTTATTATTGTAATTTGGGGCATTCCATTCCACTTCTCAGAAGGGAATGCATATATTTCAGTCAACATTGAAAGGAAATCAGGCTTCTTAAATGATTTATAAAACATAATGTGTTTTTAATAATTAGTTCTGCATTGTTTTCCATTCATGGTTGTGGTGTGCAAACCCCATATTTACCAAAAGGTACACTTTTCCAAACACATGTACTTTTCATTCAAAAAAAACAAAATGTTGTAAGTACACAAAAAAAAAAACATATTTTGAAAAAAAATTATGTCTGTTCCTTGATGCAAATGTATACAGTACGTAACTGTAGGATCCTTAATTGAAAACCATATAATCCATATTGGATACGTATAAACTATTATGATCCTCCAAATTGATTCACAACTAAAAAAAAACAACGTCCCATACATGTTTTGTTTTAAATTTTTCAAAAATCTTTTCAAATCACATCCTGTTGCTTTTATTCTAGTGAACTGAATGTTGCAAGCGTGGATCCCAACCTAATGTATTGGATATCACGTAATGTAGCCAAAACAACCAAACTCTACACACCAAGAGTGAACAACTAGTAAGTGTCTTGATTTAAGTACGGCAGTAGTACGAAGTTGTGGTGGAATCATGATCTAAGTCCTTTCAAATGGATTTGAAGCAGATTAATATATTGTTCAGGGTTTGGCAGTTTCTGCCACAGGTGGAAAAAAACATGTGTTTTCCGCAGTTTTCCACGTGGACACAACCGTTTTCTTCCATTTCTTTTCAACATGACTGGTGGACGAACTGAAAAAGATTTAAACATTTCTATTTTAATGCCAATGGACTTAGATTTTAGTTGTTATAGAGAGTGAATAAAATAAGTGAAATAATTTAAAATAACCATTCAGGAACCCCCTACCTACCCCTGCATAGGTAGGGGGAATGTTACTTTTTGATGGTCACAATTTAACCATTTTTGTCTGTCAAATGTAACATTTGCCAGAAAAAGTCTTTTGTTTGTGAAAAGTTATCTGAAAACAGGATAGTTTGAAAATTGGTTTGATATGAATAAGTGACCTAAAATACATAATATATATATCAGAAAATAAAATCCTCTCACAAAAAGTAGGTCAAAAATCATCATGATTGTTGCTAATGTTACATTTGTTAGACATATCGTGTCCATCAAAATATGTAACATTTGCAGTAAGAAAAGGGGGATTTTAGGTTAAATATTGGATTTCTTATCCCAAATTTACTTTTTGGAATGTGTCTTGCTTCAAAACTTTCCCATTAAATTGGTAAAATGCCCCAAAATTACATTTGATACTTGAAATTATACATTTTATGTAAAATCAGGAAGATTTGGGCCCCTCTATCATAAAACATGCCATATCTAAATTTAAAAATAATTAAGCCAGGAGTTCATCAAAATAATGTGGTCCTTTTCTTGCCAACAGTTGTCAACAGATGGTGAAGCCAGCCAGGTGATTGGTCCACCAACCAATGGTCAAAGCAGGAATGCTGCTGTAGTGAATTCGCTCTATCACTTTCATCAAGCAGTGTGTAGAGTAGTAGAAGAACAGGCAACCTTCCCAGAACAAGCTATACAGGTTATACAAAATGCATTACAGGTAGGTCAAAGGTCATATTTGATTAAAGGTGCAACAAGAGATTTTGAGGCACCCAGATATTGTGTCATAATAGGGATTTCATATAGATTAGACACTCAATAGATCTCTTACCTTGTATTTGGCTACAGAATTGTCTTAAAAGAGAGAAAAAACGGTGATTTTGACTTGCTTATATTTCAATATAAAACATAGGCTGAATTTCGTATTTGCTCCTATACGAAATTATAAATTTCACAATTTTTGTACCAAAGAAACATTTCTTAGCTTAATCCTTTCAGATAGGGATATTTTTGATGGAAAGCTTTACATCAGGGCAAAAATCAGAATTTTCACATTTTTTAGGGACACCTATTATTTGAAATCTCTCGTTGCACCTTTAACCCTATTGCCACATCTGTCCCGGGAGAGAATGAAGGAATAGTGGGAGAGGAGAAGGAGAAAAGTGGGAAATTTGTATCACTCTCAAACAAGGGGGCCCGTCACCCAGCCCATCACCAGGGATACCACGGTATGAAGGTGTCGCTGGCCCCACCAGCGATTCTGTGCCCTCATGTGTCTTTGATTGATGATGCAATCACTACATCCGGGACTTAGTGCATTTTTCTTACTCAGTGCTGTGGTATTTTGTAGGATTTGGTGGTGCTAGGATTAGTGTATGGAAAAAAGAACTGTTATTAACCCTAATGCCACATTGTTTATAGCCTATGTCATGGGAGAGAGTGAAGGAATTGTGCGCCGAGAGGGAAGCAGCATAAGTAGGAGATGGGTCAGTCTCAAAACAGGGGCCTTTGGGCCACAAGCCCATCAGCAGGGATACCACGCTTAGGATGGTTTTGCTAGCCCGGCCCAGCGATTTAGTGCCCATACATGTTTCATTTGCATGACGCAATTATTAAATATCTGGGATTAGTCATTTTTTCCATTCAGTGCTATGATATTTATAGGATTGGTGATGGATGGTATCTACCTACTAATACCCTCATCTTAACAGCCAGTATCCGAATTTGCCCAGGTTATGATTATTTAAAAGGGGAAACCCACGCATTTACGTTCTATAAATTTTTAATCTGATAAAGGGCCTTCACCTGAAAACCCCATCTGTAAAAAGTTTCGCCGCTGGTCTTTCTACCGTTTTAAAAGTGAGAGCTAAAAAGTGATTTTTAATCAAATACGAGTACTGTGCAAAGTAATTATTTGTCTAACAAAATTGAGGGCATATTTCGCTCATAACCATCAAAACCAAACCATCTTAGCCTTATAGATTTCACAGGGTGTGGTAAATGAGAAAAATGAGTAGCTTTCTTCTGATACAAATTTTGGAATATGTGAACATTTAATGAACTCCATATGTTATGTTAAATAATTTTTTTTATTATTTCTCTGTATTTAACAAGACACTTGGTGCTCACAATTAAAAACCTACTGTGAGCGGGTAATTTTTAATTTGCACCATGTAATTCTTTTCCAGGTATTTCCAACAAGGATGGTGGCCTTGATGGGCAATGCAATCAAACATCCTCATGTTGTCTCAGGATTTCTATTGAAGCTATTATGATCACAATGCAGATGGAAGACTTTTTAAAGGGTAGTCTTAAAATACATGCACTGTAAGCTTTGTATCCAAGAGATACATACATATTGTCGGTAATAAATGCTCCCCTCTAACTAATGCACCTATCCAAAAAATGCACGGGCGCCGGGTACTCCGGGATGGACGGGGACTTGCACACACGAGTTGTATGCCCATCGAGAGCGGCTGTTTTAATGTAGGCTTATTTGCGAAACTAGTCGCCGTTTTATGTCGTGTTCGCCGAAAAAATTCGGCACTTGTTCTGGAGCTAATGGGCCTTTCGCCGGAGGTTTTATTTTTGGATTTTGGTTGAGGGAGTTCAGTTTGGTAACTTTTGTATCTTTTTGTCAAGTTTTGGGACATCATTTGATGCCGTGCTTGTCGTCTTCGTATGAATGCTATTGGTTTATGTGAATTGCACTATTATAACCGGTCTAGTGGGGTTCTTAGAGCGAAAATGAAATGGTGATCGTCCCCGTTACCATATCTACAAAGGGCTTACCAGGGACTGAGGTCAAAAACAGTGCGAGTTCATTTTTGACTTGGTAGATTAGTGTAAACAAATTTCCCTGGATGAAGTTCGCCCCCGACTATAGTTATAGAGATGACACAAAAGGAAGTTGTTTACTTGAGAGCAGACTTGAGTTATGTTAAAACTCCGGGGTATTTTGCAACCACGTCTCAAAGAATTTCAGCAAAAGTACAATTGCCTTCTTTAGCTGAAGCATAAACTCAAAAACTATTAATCCCTTACCTTAGCAAATTTGGTATCGTGTATCGTCCTTTGCAGAAGCCAAGCCTTTTTCCCATTATGGAATTTATATGACTATGCATAGTGTTATGGATAGGGATGGGTGAAAAGTGGGGTTGTTGTTTCCGACGCCAAGTTCGAATTTAGTTTATGTATATGGGTTATATTTTTTGGAGGTCTGCGGAGAAACAAATTTTGGTGGCATGAGAAACCTTATCTGGTTGTCATATTAAGTTCTTGTTGGCTGTTTTTGAACACATGGACATGGCTGCGGGACATGTATACAATGCCAGCGTGGCTGTTCCTCTAATCGATGTAACACTACGTTGACCGTTTATTAAGGGCACTTGAAAATGTTTGACAACCAGTTCGGAATTTATAAGTGGTCCTGGAAAGTTTGAAGGCACTTTAATATATTAGGTTTTCTAGATATAAATTTCGATCTATAAATATGATAAACAAAAGAGGGTATTACCACTTGCGACAGCGGTGGGATACATCGGGAATTGTTTTAATAACCCTTACCACGGGATACTATATTCTATCTGCGAGTTGGGACGACAAAACGATTGCCTTACTTTTTGACGGGTTAGCTTATTTGTGTCGACGGTGCTCACTACATGATTGGCCTAACATTTACTTGTACCTTTTAAGATCCCGCTTGTGAAAAGCGGAAAATGTTGAAAATAAAGTGTGGCGCGGGAAGCATATCAAACTAAGTTGGACTCTGGGAAAAATCTGCAGCAAATTAATTCACATTTTGCTAGGAAGATCCTAAAAATTGTTCACAAGAAAGAGTCAGCGAAATTGTCCATACTAATCCTCTATTTTTGATGGAGGATCTTCCCTCAAAGTAGCCTGAAACATACGAATATTGATAGAGAATTTAAAAAAAAAACCCGTAAAAAACAACAATTTGCTTTGCCTACCAGCTTTGTCAGGACCCCTCTGATATCCTTATTACGTGTGGCAACCAAGCGTCAATGTATTGCTGAAAAGAAGAGGCATATACGATTGGTTATCAAGCTTGTGCATACAGATCATTTTTAAGGGCATGCTGTGGTAACTGGAGTCGTGATATAAATGTTAGTGTCATGTGCCGACGTTACCTGCACCAGAGTCAAAAGAACAATGAACCCCCCCCCCCCCAACGTCTATATGAGTATAATATAGAGTGGCCTTCATTAATGACCCTATATGACCTTTGACCCATTGTCATCTACATAATTTAAAAAAACACTTCTGAACTAAAATGCTTATGACAAACCTAAAGGACCAACGGTCCGCCTCTTCTGGTATGCAGCAGAATGAATCATGATGACCCATGTGCCCCCTTTTGATTAATGCCCTATGTGACCTTGACCCCATTTGGTCAAATCTATATTACTAAAAAATCAACTTTGTGGCTTGTGGTTTGTCGGTAATGTGTTTCACCGTCCTTTGACATACGGTTATGAATTTGGTGTGCGTGTAGAGCTCCGACGTACGAGTTTGGTGGGCACGATGTGGAGGGGGTCATTTTTTGGGTCAAAGGTCATCCCAGGGGCGTGGGCGGTCGGGTAACTTGGCCAGCTTTGAACGTATGGATGAGTTTTTGGTATTATGGTGGTAGAGTTTCGCGATGAGTTTAGGGTCACATTTTCGAGGGTCTGTTTGGGGTCAAAGGTCATTAGTGGGGTCAAGGCATTCAAGGGTCATGGAAAATGATGGTGGTGTTGTGTTGAGATTTAAAATAAGACGTATAAAAAAGTAAAGAAAATAAGAACAATTCCTAGGCAAAAAGATATATAGTCTTTGGTTTCTGACCTAGTTTTTCTCCCGACGTTCGGATGGACCAGCACAGCCAACCATTTGTATATTTAAAACCATGAATGCTATAGGCTATGCTGTGTCTAAAGTGTTTACAAATTAACTCCAGTGGTGCAAAGGGATAGGTTTACAAGATATGAACATGTGGTTTGATTTGTGTTTGGCTTTTGAAGATTGCTCCATCATTGCTATTAGTGCAAAAAGTGGAGGTTATAAGTATTTTCGTGCCTGGTTGTGGACTTGTTCCCACTGACAGCCTCCCACGGGGTGGTCAGACGGACGGAGTGTCAAATTTTTTCGGGAAGCTTATTTTAAGAGCTCGATCTAATGGGCAGTTCATATGGCTGTAGATGGCTACGTTTTCAAGTTAGGAGCCTTTAACGTTGACTTTTACTTTGACTTTTCATTCAATAATTTTTTTTAAAATCTCCATATGTACTTAGTTCCTACTGACAGTTACGTAAATGGGAGCCGTCATACGGCGGAGCCCTGTCAAATTGTTTTCGGGACAGCTTTATTTAAAGAGCTCTATTTCATGATGCAGTCATAACTATGTAGGTGGCTTGGTTTTCAAGGACGAAACCTTTAAAGTTGACTTTTTTTACTTCAAACCCTTTTTATGTCATTATTTTTAAAAAAATCCAACTGGATACGTCCTACTGACAGTTCCTTAAATGTGGAAGGAAGCTTTCATTGATCTAAGGGAAATATCCAGTGGCTTGTATCCTCTTGAGGAAGGGTATACCACTGAAATGCTTGCATTTTTTTTAAAATCTCCCGGATTTTTATAATCAAATATCCGATTCAAGATCAAATCTCCATGATTCGAAATCTCAATGTTGGCAGCTCTGCAAAGGTCATCCAGGGGTCATTTTCGGGAATACCCGTGCGGACGTAGGAGAGAGTTTTGGTATGGTGGTAGAGTAAGTAGAGTTCGCATCAAGTTTTGTGGTCATGTTTTCAAGGGGTCATTTTGGGGTCAAAGGTCATCCAGGGGTCATTTGATAGGGTAACGTGGCTCTGTGCTTTGACGTATGTATTAGGTTTGGTTGTGGTAGAGTTTCGCCATACGAGTTTTGTGGTAACGTTTTCAAGGGTTCATTTTGGGGTCAAAGGTCATCAGGGCCGTCGGTATCGGGTAAGTGGGGTGCTTTGAAGTATGGTATGATGTGGTATGGTGTAGAGTTTCGCCGTACGAGTTTTGTTGGTCATGTTTTCAAGGGGTCATTTTGGGGTCAAAGGTCATCAGGGGTCGTTATCGGGTAACTTGGCCGTGCTTTACGTATGGATATGAGTTTTGTATGTGGTAGGAGTTTTGCCGTACCACTTTTGTGGTCACATTTCAGGGGTCATTTTGGGTCAGAAGCATGTAGGGGTCATTATTGGGTACTGGCTGTGTTTTCATTACCCTGTTTTGACGTAGGAAGAAAGACCCAGGTGTAATGAGGTACGCATACAGCTACCTGGTTTCTGTTCTGCACCATTCCCGTATACTCATTCTAACGGGGATACTCAGTTAGCGAGACCATGCGCAGCGCCGGGCGCCACCATAGTATATACATTTCTGCAAATAAGTTTCAGTGACCACCACCAAAACATGCTCAAAGGAACTTGTGGGACTCATATAGGTATAGGTACAGTTTGACCTCTAATGCCCTAAATGACCTTTGGCCCACGTTCAAACGTGTTGCACATCTATATATTTATACGGTGAGTCTGTTGGTCACCGTTGTCTGTCTGTCTGATGACCTTGTTCTATGAGACCGAGGATTTGCAAACCCCCCTTGCACCTTCCTGCAAATTGGTGGGTGGGTGCCCCTTAACCTTACGAAGACCGAGTCTGTATGGTTAGTGGATCAAAGGTCATCAGGGGTCATCAAAGTCACAGGAGCTCCAATGGGGTAAACTTTGTGTATTCAGGCGCAAACTTGGGGGGGGGGTCGATTGTGATTGATGTTGAAATTTAAAGGTCATGGCAAGGTATCAGGGGTCATCAAGGTCAAAGGGAACCCCAAAACCCGAGGGTCATTCAAGCCAGGTGATCGCAAAACACAGGGTGAAGCCAAATCCGAGGCGGAGCGCATGTTAAAATACATTAAAGAAACCAACGGTCCAGAACTCTTATGGTATGTACAGAATGACTTTATGGCCCCCATTAGGCCCTTTTGACCTCCAATGACCCTACTTGACCTTTGACCCAAAAATATCCTAACACATTCTTCAAGTTTAACGTTGCTATAGCCAACCAAACTGACTCAAGATTAACCACCTGGCCACGACTGGAGGCTCTCTGGTCCAAGGCCCTGTCTGACCCTACATGACTTTGACCCCACAACTACACATTCCCTAACCATCCCAATGGATGGATTACTGCTTCATTGATGCACTTCGTTTTGAAATGTCCTTTTAAATCCCCGGCCAGTACGGCCTGCGGGGCAACATTTTATGTCAACCCCGGCCAAGTCCCGTCCCTGCAGCCGGGCAACGCAATCAACCAGATGGCCGATTCATTTTTTGATTAGTATGCTATTTCAATCTTGTGTATTGTAGCTTTAATACGTACGTTCTATACATTTTTGTAGAAAGAAAACTTGCGCTTCCAACCCAAAAAACCCGGCTTTTGACAGGCGTGAACGCCATGGAACAAGTCCCGGCATACGCCGGTACACCCGGGCAAAAAAAGGATCAACTCTCCCGCTATCAGGTAGTACAAGTTCGGACATCCCCGGTGGTACCCAGGGCTGGGGCATTTTTGATTAAGTGCAAAATGTACCTAGGCTTGAAAGATTACAGTAATATATGGACTTAATCTTTGCTCGATATTCTACATCTGTATTGTTGTGATGAGGCCAGCATCAGGACACAAGGCAAAGAGTACCCCCCAATGCTCCATGCCTCTCTACCTGAAGGAACTCAGGGCTTCATAGCTAGGGTGCAGGCAGATTATCTATCACAGTTTCCACGTACAGATTTTATTACAGATAGGTAAGATGGCTCTGTTAGATGATTGTAAGATTACTTAAAGCACCATGATATGCACATCATATTTTTAAGTATTTGCACAAATATATATCACAAGAATGGTGAGGAAATCCCTCCATGCGATCTTACCATTACTATGTTTTCTTTTTCTTTATGGTATAGTGTTCATCCCATTGCATGTCAGGCAATAGAGCAGTTTGTCCGACATGCAAGTTTACTGCGACCACTTGGTGAAGGAGGGAAAATGAAGTTAGCTGCCGATTTTGCTCAGGTAAGCAGGTATTACAGTCATTTATAAAGTCAAACTAATTTGAGGCAGCCTTTAAGATCTTCAATAGCTGAAAATCACATTGCACGTACAGAAAGTACCCACTAAAGCAATTAAAAAAAAAGATGTATTCAAAGGTAAACTATGGGTGGGGAGGAGTGCTAGAGGGATTACATCCAAAGAAGATATTTTCAGTACCAATTCTTACAACCCTAGCCATTCTCTGTGCAAAAATAATTCTATGGTTGTGTGAGGGGTCTGTGAACACCACCATCTTGAGTTGTGAATGTTCATGGAGCTGAAGAAAATTGAGAACATGCAGCTGGCTATTGATGACCACTACTTTATGGAAAACAGAACTCTCAAAATCATGTGATCAATACCATGTAATTAGCAAAGCACAGGTCATGATTGACTAGATTGCAATTTTGGGCGGTGTTTGAGAGCTCCACAATATGATTTACATAAACAAAAATCATCATTTTATTAGGTCTTTCATTTCAGCTAATATACTTCATAATTCTCAGAAGTAAACTTTAAGGTGTAAAAGGTTCGGATGTTTACATCAAAGTAATCAGGCTTACCTGCATATATCCATTATGTCATCACACATTTAAACCCCTAGCCTTTGTTTTCTTCTTATACCATATTTCTTTCTGGATAGATGGAGCTTGCTGTAGCACCATTATGTCGGCGAGTGTCGGATCTCGGTAAACCCTACAAGTTATTACGTGCCTTCAGACCACTGTTATTCCAGACATCGGAACACATAGCTAAGACTCCAGCACTAGGGGATATCATACCACATTCCACGGCTCTACATTTCTTGTTTGCAAGAGCACCAGCTGAACTCATGTCACCCCATGAGGTAGGTGGCTTCATAAAACTTCCCTAGCCCTAACTCTAAGTAAGGTCTTTTTTGGGGTTAAGTGCAGATCCAGGCCACAGCAAAGAGAGGGTGACATAGGTCACTGTGGATCACTCGTCTGTAGTGTTTTGTAGCTTTGTGTCCCAGGGACTATGTATATGTGCAGTACTGGAGGGACGCATTAAAAATAAGAAAATTTTCTAAAATCTATGAAATATTCTTCAGATTATACAAATACTGATTGCCATTGTGTATGATGGTGAAAACTATATGTATTTCACAAGGTGATTGCCCAGTGAAATGGAACAGTCGGATTTGACCGAGATTTGTTTTATATCACACAGTTGCGTTGTTTGCTGCCAGCAGAGCGGCACATAGGGATTACTTTGGTAGTATGTGCATTGTATGTGTGTGTGTCCAAGTGTGTGTGAAAAAAAAGTGTTAACCTTGCACTTCTCACATTCCTACTCTTTTGCCCATTGATCAATTAACTTCATATTCAATCAGAAGATTGATGTGGTCGTCTAGTGGTTAGAGCGTCCGCCTCACAGTTGGGAGGTTGCGGGTTCGAATACCAGCCAGGTCATACCAAAGACTTTACGAATGGTACTTACTGCTAAGCTTCTTGCCAGGCACTTAGCATTTAAAGAATGGAGTAGGGAAGTGAATACACAGAGCTATCAGAAGACTACCCCTACTGTAGCTTTCACTGCAGTTTGGCAGAGGCGTGGCCTAAGATTATAGAAACGGAGATAGGTGCCGCCCTATGCGCCATTCGGCACGGGAAGGACTTTAGTTCAACTCGGTCAGAAGATCAACTACTTGCCCAAGACTCATATAGGGTGTACACAGATTGACCTCTGATAACCCCATATGACATTTGATCCCATTCACAAACTATGATGGCAGACATCACATGCATTTTGGGAACATTTATAACTATACCGTTACATTGGCATCAGTTAAAATTCAAAAAACAGTCCACATGCAGTTAACCTACCTTGTGACCTGTATGGTTATATGATCAAATATCAAAATAAAGTCAAATTTGAAATATTGAAAAAACTAGAAAACACTACATCTGCACATGGGTCTTTGATGAGAGCCCTAATTTGCTCCCTTTCAAGTGTAATTTGATTGTCTAACACTGACAAATGAGTAGTGAGGTATGTGTTCTTTACATTATTTGGTATCCCAAATGTCATCTTCTTGATGTATAACATGTTGTTTTCTTTTGTAGATTGCCGGCTGGTCTGTTACAAGGTATTCTCAGTGGCTTACTGAACACACATCAGAGAAGGAAAGACTAGCATTGATAAGGTAATAAGCTCAATTATTTTACTTGGTACTAAGACTGCAGTGCAAGAAAACAACAATAAGTAGCTCACATCAGAGCTGCAAGAAATCTTTAAATCATGTTCTTTTTGAAGACAGGTGAAAAACATTGTAAATAACTTCCAAATGAAAGAAATGCTAGGCCTTAAATCTGTTTTCTTATCAGGCGCGGATCCAGGGAGGGGGCGCGCGCCTCCCGGTAATTCTGCAAATTCTTGCAAAATCAGCCCATTTTGAGCTATTTTGGACCAGTTACAGCCTTTCAGCCCCCCGGTAATTTTGACATTTTTCAAATCCTGGATCCGCCATTGCTTATGGTATGTGTGCATGCGACAGGGCTGTTAGGGTTCCTCTTTTCAGCCAATTTCTCCTTTTTCAAATTTTCTTGTGCTAAAATTTTGGCCTTTGTTTTTAAAGGTGCTTGTTCCGATTTTTGTCTATTGTCGTGTTCTCTACTTGATATGATAGCCTGACACTTGTACACACTGACCATCATGTACCGTGGGAAACAAACTTGAGTTTTTTGTGCTAGACGCGATAATGCATAGACGCCATATTCACTACTTTGCTAATATTGATGGTTAACAATTAAAATGGTAGTTTTCTATCTGTATCTTGAGAGAGGAATGGATTTGAAAGCTGAAATTTCAGTATGATAATGAGAAAAATACAACCTTTTATTTGATATCAAATTTGATACTACTTTCGGTTAAATCAGGGGGTCCCAAAGACGATCGGAACAAACACCTTTAATTTTTCAGCCCATATTTTGCCTTTTTACCTCAATTTCATGCAAATTTTCCTTATTTTTTATCCGTTTTCCTCTTTTTGCAAATGGCCTCATACACAGGGCAGGAAAAAATGCATATTTCCCGGGAAGATAGTCACATTTCCCATAGATTTCCCTCCATATCTTATGTATTTCTTTATCTGAAAAGGTCAAAATTTCCCTCCAAATGGTCAAATTTCCCGGGAAGGAGCTTCCTAGATTCCCCACTTTTTCCCACCATGCTCATACAACCCTGATGCTATAATGTTCCTTTTTTTTCAATTGAAATGTTTATCATATGTAGGTATAAAGTGCTAAAACCAATTACTAATATATGTAATAAACATAATTTCAAATTTGCAAAGAGGATTATAATCCAAAATGAAAACCCTTGTAAATATAAGTTATGCCTTCTGCAAATGCGCCGTGCAAGTAATATTTTAAATTGGAGATACGAGAAACAATCATATTTTGCAGTTGGCCTTTTGCTAAACCCATATTAGCCTGCCCTATTTAATTGGATTATAGATTAAAAATTGACATGATTCTTGTTTCAAACAGTACGCTCCATTTGCACACATTTGATGTGCCAAAAATTATAGAGGGATGATAATATCGGATAAATCCACTAGAGTAATTTTAGAAGCTGTTAAAGCTTGATCAAACACTCAAAGCTACTTATTGCGTCTTGATACAATATCTGTACACTTGGATGAAAGTTTTTTTTATGTTTTTATTTTTCCAGGGGAACATTAGAAGCATATGTGCAATCTGTGAGGGCTAGAGAAGGGAAGGAATTTGCTCCAATTTATCCAATCATGCTGGACATTTTACAGAAAGGAACACAAAAATCAGGTGGAGCAGAATTATAGAAATGGCTTTGCGAAATTATTCAGTTAAGGCTCTTGAACTGAGAAGCTAACATTGAAGCAATTGAGACTAAAAGAACATGGCCAGATTCTTAATTGCATACAACCTGATCCACAGCTACACTGGGTCTGCCAAGAGGAGGAGGTATAGTGTTCTTCCCACGATGCAATTCTTCCAATACAATTTTTGCACTGGATGTCATGAATTTATAGTGACAAAAAGTACCCAAATTAACAGAAATCATCTCAATCTTGCAATTTAAGTACTTCTTATCACAATAAATTCATGTGACAACCAGTGCAAAAATTGTATTGGAAGAAATGAATTGTGGGAAGAACACTATACCTCCTTGGGTCTGCCATACACACTCAGCCAGTTGCACTGCAGTAGCTGAAAGATATAGCACTTGCAAAGGTCATCTGAGTTCAAATTATAAAATATGGGTGAAGGAAAGGGTGGATGACAATAGCATGTGACACTATTATGTCTGGAATCAAATCTGATATGCATCGTTAAAATGTTGTGCGTTGACCACGTATGCACAGCTGCACTTGACCTAGTAACAAGCGTCCTAGTAATGTAAATACATTAGCGCGATTGGCCAATTCAGCAAAGGTCAATTGTACTTTTGTTGCGGGCTACGCTCGGCGCAAATACTCACTGCAATCGGCACAGGGCGACGCGTCTCAGATTTGATTCCAGACATAATACTGGTTCAAGAACCACTTGTGTAATTCAAAGGACAAGATTATTCCCCCTCTTAAAAAAATCAACCAACCTGTCCAAGCCACACTGCATACTTGTATACACAAATGCATAAACATAAACACATGCATGATGATGCTCAAACAAATTATTATCTCAAGATGGCTGGCAACCCATGATATTTCATGTTTGAAGACTGAACCCTGCCCACCGAGTAATTACTTACAATACTTTCCCCAAGTCATCTACCCCAAGACAAGTTAGTAATAAGCACCACTTAAACAAAATAGCATTTCATTTCGGCCCATATTCCAAAAAATTTTAACAATCATTTAAACTATTGGACAATAATCGTTTATCATTGAATAGTGAAGGCGGATAAGAAAGAATTCATTAAAATTGTGAAAAAGTTATTTTTTTTTTAAAAAACAAACATATATGTTAGTTTTAGCAGATTGTGGGGGTACAAACTCATATAGCTTCTTTCTTTTGGTATATGACAAATGTGCTGCTTTTACCATAGTTTCCAAAAATTATCCCCTATCTACCACACTGTTTCAGAGGTAATGTTTATTTAACTAAACAGTTCTTAAACACCTTTTTGGAATAACCGCCATAGTGGTTTTGCTCGTTCACATAGTGTTTGCTTTGTTATGCTTAAGGTTGGATCATCGGCTCCAGCAACGTGCCCAATCTTGTTGAATTATAGGAATGAACAAAAACTGTATACCAATTTTAAAAAATTTTTCTAAAATGGGCTGGAAATATTTAACTTAATCGTTATGACAGAAAAATTACCGTATCATTACCCTAATGTCATAGAAGCTAATATGCACTGTGTAATTGGGTCTTTATCTAGAGTGCTCCCCAAAAATACTGAAGTACCCACTATTCATATTTTTTTCCCTAGGTGGAGCTAACAACTTCCTGCCTGATACATAAGTTGTCATAGGAAAGGAATCAAATTTAAAAATTCTCTCAGTTGGATTTGTCAGATTGAGTGGTTTCCATTTTAAATAATAGGCATTTATAATTTGCCTATTTTTTTACTCATATCCTTAAAATCATTTTTTTTTCCTTAAGTGTATAATAACTTGATTAAAAAAAACCAGCCATAAAAGTTTAGGAACTTTATTTATACAAACACAAATCCCTGGAGTTTTAGCTCTGAAAAGGGCTTTTAATCTGGGGAAAATTATTTAAGTGGAAAAATGAGGGAGTTTCAAAATAAAAATACTAACACAAATCGGACCTCTTGAACTCCCAAAATCGGTGAGAACAGTTCATTTTTTACGATCTTCAAGATTGGACTAAATTGATTGTAAATGGAAAACTACTTCATGATATTGCAACCCTAGGGGAACACAGACACTCCACACAACTAATAAACAAATAATTTGTATAGTTTGTGTGTTTAGTGTCTGTGTTCCCCCTAGGGTGTTCAATTCACATTAAAGTAGTTTTTTTAATTTTTGCCACTTGTTTGTGAAGTGCTTTTATCCTTTTGGATCCACCTTAGGGGCCCTTGCTTGTCAGTTGGGTCTGTTTTTTATTAGCTTTTTGTGTACCGTTGATTGTAGCAGATTTGATTATAGGTGGGGTTATCTACACCAAGTCACCAGATCCGTATCCAATGCGGATCAATGTGACCCACGTGGTGTGTACACAGGCATATCGTGTTCCCTGCACAGCATAGGAGTGTGGATATGGCAACACACTTCTAGCACTGTTTTCTAAATCGCCGTCGCGCAGTGCCACGATTAACTCGCGATTCTGTTACACGCTGCTGCATACATGCTTTTTCCCCCCCCCCCCCCTCGATAAATTTGTTTTTAAATGTCGCAACAATCACGTTGAGGATACGTTTCACGCATCTTGAATCGCCATTATTAATGAAACGAGCTTACTCCCAATTAGTTCTAAGATAATTCTGACCAAATATGACTGACTGTTGCCGACTATAGGATCTCTACATTTGTACTTGATATGTTTGAACTTTCCGTGCTTGCCCGTTTGACTCGCCCTAGTCTGAACTAGAGATCCCTTTCAAAATGAAAAAAAAAACCACTTTCCGCTCATGTTCGAGGTTTCATGCCTGGGTGAAATTCTTTGAAATTGGATTACACTTGAATGATAACATCTACATATGGTAATTTGATTTAAATCTGAGTGACAGTCTAAGTATGTAAAATTAATTGTTTAAAATACTACTTGTTGCAGTTAATAAACAATGAGTATGCTTACACCTGAATTGCAAATGCATGAGCTTTAAACTGCTTTAGTGTCCACACTAGTGACGTCTGGTGCTATGCAGCTCTATTCTTTGTAAAAGTCGGTATTCCAGCCCAGAATTTGGGAGCTTTTAAAAAGCTCTTCTGCAGATGGCCTAAGGAGCCAAGATGAGCTTTTTAATGCTCCTTGAAATTTGCCAAAAGACAGTGTCTGTTGAAATGTTGGGGTGGCATAATGCCTGAATCTTGCCAAAGTCTTGAGTTGGAAATGTCTGGCCTACTCGCTACTGTACACAAACCACATTACAACCACTAGACTCTGAACTTTAAAAATTAAAGTTTTATGATGTATGCAATGAGTTTTCCCCCGAGAGTGTTTTGAATCAATCCATGATGCATAGCAATGTGCCATTACAGTTACTGCTTACCCTATTCTCCACTGCCTCCAAGATGCAGGATAGGAAATAATGAAGACAGAAAACACAAAAAAAATAATCTTTGTTTGTATAGTTTTGGACAGTCTTATGTAGTAGTTGGGACTTTTGTAGAGCACACATGTCTATTGATGCTTCCAGTTTTGGTTAGGTTTCGGTTTCAGGTGTTTCAAAAAGTTTGATTTAAACCAGACTTGGGGTTGGTTAAGGTGCAAATAGGGGTTCCTTCATAAATGGATGATGTCACAGATCTTGGACCAAGGTCAAAGGTCATCTCGAAGGTCATGTTCCATACTGCCATCTTGCAAGGGGATCACACAAGTTCGACTTGCTGTATTTGTTAGCAAAAAAGACCAAATAGTGGTGAGAATTGAACCACTATGGTGGCAGCCAATTTAATTAATTATTAATGAAATATGCCAAAAGAGTGAAAAATCTGTAGAATCACATCTGCGTTAAGTAGAAAGCCTTGCGAATGTTGAACCAGTTTATTTGATTATTCTACCGTAAAGGGACATTTTATGTCCACAGGGACTCATCACTCCCAACTTAACTATAATAATATTATATATTTTTAATTATCCGAGTGTCTTTAAAACATCCTACACATGTTTTTTTTATTCAGTAAAATGATACATTTCAGTTTGTTTTTATAATTTAGTTAGAAAACTAGGGACAATTAGCCAGAGAATTATCTAATGGCTTAAGATTCTATGTAATAGAGGAATGACTTTATTATAGTTGTGTATATTGTACACACATGTCTTTGTATAGAACACAGATATCTAATAAAAGAAAATCCAGCCTTTTCTGTAGTAGACTCTCCGCCTAGGAGATATGTCAGATGATTCAAACGTTTCAAGAGAGATGCGGTGAACTGGCCATGCAGTTTCAAAGACGGGGTACAGGGGCAAGATCAATCCAGAGTGTATTGAAAGGCTGGTGAAGGTTGCTAGGGAAGACGCATTACTTATTCATCAACAAATTAGCATGTGTTCCTTAGTTACCATTGTATCACACGAA
>JAMKCH010017744.1:0-23507 GCA_023653785.1 Ophioderma brevispina
TAGAGTGGCCGTGCGACTCAAGAATCTTGGCTACAAGTCTGGCGTAATGAGGTTCTTTACGCTCGGCGGAGAAGCGTTAGAGTTAAAACCTTGTTAAGGCACATTTCACATAGAATTCGAAGTGGGGGATGTAACCCAGCTAAATATGAACCCAATAACAGCCTGCTGCCGCAGCTTCGGCTGTAGATTTAGTTCCCTGTGGTCGCAAGATGTGAAATGTAAAGGGCAAAATGAAACGGTTAACAGGAAACAAAGTCACTTCAGGTTTAGATGCCACCCACGTTCCATCTGCTCCAAGCGGCAGAGGTATTTTTTGGTGGATGATGGTGCCTTTGCTGACATCAGAGGTTCGGGAGATTAACAGTGGCGAGCGGAATAACTAGGGTCGCGAAGAGACGACGCCAAGACATTCCAAAACCCTGAAGAAAAAGAGATAAAGAACAACAACAGTGTGCATGGAACATGACGCCAAAGAGTCCGCAACATCAACTATATACTTTCAATCAAAACATCAAAAAGCGTGATAAAGCGCAAAAAAATAGTATTGAACATTAAAAAACGTTGCAATGTTCGTGGAAATAAATAGTCTGTGTTGAGCCGAAAATCTACATTGACTTTACTGAAAAGCAACATGATAAAATTAAATCTTAAATAATGTTTCAAACCCAATATTCGAGCATATTCGGTGTTGTGCGACAGACCAACGACACGGCATTGGCACTCGGTGGCCACGAAACACCCCCTCTTGGGAGGAAATGTGGGTGCATCCCGGACGCTCAACGAGTGCACTCCCCCTTGAACGAATATTTAACAAGGAAAAAACACAAAGAGGCAGCAAATACGGAGAAAGGATGCGGCGGGAGGGAAGGTACGGCCACGGTCGGTTGCTTGACAGCGAGTGAGCAAGCTATGAAAATCCTAAAGGGGTGATTACCGCGATTACGTAATCGCTGGGTGCCAATGCACGCGACCTTTCGTTCCGCAAACGAAACGAAAATTTCACTTTCTTCTACATTCTTATAGGAGCGTCAGTGAACTCCCAAAAGTGGCTTATTTTAGGAGTTTATAGGTCCCACCCTACATACACCTACAATCATACACCATGAAGCTTATTATGTCATCTTTCAGATTAGGCATGATGTGAAAGTGCCAATGTGGGCCGAGGGGTTTTTGGGGAATTTAGCCAAAAACATACATTTTTGGGCAAAAAATGATTTTGAGTTATGATGTCATTTTTGACATCTATATTACATGCCCCATCTCTGTAAATAGGTTTCGAACCTATATTGCGTCCCAGACGACCACACTAAGCTTTTAAAGTTTACAAATTACAGTAAAGTATAGGCGATCTGGGTGAATATATGAGTTTTCTCAAATCATCTTTTAAAACTGAAAACATATTCAAACGTTTAGCTAAGGCATTCAAAAATGCATAATTTTATTCTCCAATGAGCTGAAAAATATATTAAGATATTCATTGTGCATTCGCTTAGGTATGCTGTGGAACTGCCAATGTGGGCAAAAGGTGTTTGGGTCATTTTAGCAAAAAAACATACATTTTGGGCGAAAAATTTATTTTGAGATATTGGTTATTTTTGACATCTATATACATTGCCAATCTATGTAAATATGGTTTCAAACATATATTGCAATCCCAGAAAGCTCACAATAACTTGCCTAATCTTTGTAAATATCCACGTAAGTATAAGGCCGATATTGGGTGCAAATATACTTTTAGTTAGCATTCAAAAGGTTGTTTTTTTATCTCTAAACTTGAGCTCAACAATCAGAGCTAACACTGGCAATCAGATTAGGTATGATGTCCTGCAATAAATGAGCCAAAGGCAAATTTGTGGGTCATTTTAATCAAAAACGACATTTTTTTGGTAAAAAAATGATTTTTTGAGATATTTATATTTTTTGACATCTAATATAAAGCCCATACTAATTTAAGTAGGTTTTCACTAACTAATGTTGTGTCCCAGAAGCTCCCTCACAATAACTTCTAAATTTTACCAAATATACCTGTGGTAAGTATATGCGATATTGCGTGAAAATATACGTTTTTTCTCAAATTGAGGTTTCTAAAAGCTGATAATAGTGTTAAACTTTAAGTACAACATATCACAACATCCCTTTTTTTATATTCTCTAATTAGCTGAAAATACTTGACATACCATTGGCATTCATTCAGTTATTATGTTGACACATCAAATTGGGCCAATTTAGTCCCAACCCGTGTTTCTGTGCAACAATATGATTTTTGGATAATGGTATCTATTAATTAAGATTTATAACTATGGTCAATACCTCACCATCTTAAAAAGCCCCATATCACTGGGGAAAGTGGTAAATAATCTCAATCATCTATGAAATCTAAAGCTACTGTATTTTGCAGAAATTAACCGGATTCTTTGAACTTTTTAGATTGCGATTTTGAGATGAATTCTTTTAGAAGAAATTAGAAATTAACAATATTTAAAAAAAGAAAAATATTTTTGTAATATAATTTTCTCCAACTTAATCAAACCCTATATGTGATTTTAGAAATCCTGTTGGGCAAATTTACAAATTCTTATGCGATTGGACTGTAGTTTGTGCGAATTTTATGGAACTGTATGGCAATGTAACAGATTTGTGGGCGTTTAACAAATCTTATGCGATGTAACAAAACCGTTAGTGATTTAAAACAGAATCTTGTGCGATTTTTCCACTAATTCTTCAATTTAAAGAATCAGTGGCGAGTTTACAAATGTTTTTGCAGTTTTGATTGAATTATGTAGATTTTAGCTAATAGCTGGGGATTTTACGTTCAATCTTATCAAGTCTTTTGGCAGTTTACACAATTTGTATGCTTTTGCAAAATACTGGCACAATACTTTTTAAATTTGGTCAATTTTTGGCATTTTTTTTCTCTCAACCCCACTTCATCACTCCAGACTAGACTATCCACCGGGATAAAATGCACCCAACATACATCATTTAGTTGATAACTGAATGGCTGTAACAAAGATATAACATTGTAGCAACTTGAATCAAAATCTGTGGAAGTAGAAGTGTTTATAGTTACCTTTCCTTGTCAGTTGTTGTTGTTCTTGTCAATACTGTACTTTCGGTGCATGAGATTTCACAATGACTTAATTTTGGCCCATATTCCTTTGCCGCGCCGGTTTTGGCTTGAAATAACTATGCAAGTCTGCAAAAATCTCAAAAGTTAAATATCACGTATCTATGCATGTTGGAAGGGAGACCTGGATAGTAACTTTGTTAACCCTAAACCCCTGTCCCATAAACCTGATATTTTAGGGGGCGACTTTTCAAAAGGGGACTTCCCCAAAATTTACCTACCTCAAAAAGGGGGGGTGGGCGGGAATTTTGCAAAAGTGGAGCTCTTTTACAACCAAATTTGAACCCTTTGGGGAAAACTAAATATTAATTTGGGGCAAAAACACCCTCATATTCTCGCTCCGCTCGCAAATCTTTTTTTTTTCCTTTTTGAGCTTTGAGGTTTTGGCCTTGTTCATATTGTCTTTTTCATATTTCGTACTTGTTTTGTCATATTGTCTTTTAAAGATTATTTGTTTGGAAATTCATCATCATGTTGGGCATGCTTGCAAATCACCTTTACTAATTATAAACTGCTGCTTTATAATGATACTGAAAACGGAGCATCATTTTCATCAAAGTTTCCTTCATCCGAGCAAAGGTTATGTAAATATTGCTCTTTAAATGAGTTCGAAGATGAATTTCGTTTAATACTGAAATGCACTTTATGAAGATCTTCATTCTAATTAAAATGATATTGTAATTTTTTGAGATTATGGCATTGGTGTTCAGTTCCGATACTGGGCATTTTCTTTTTCTGAAATCCAGTTAAAACCTACCATATTATATATAATAATAGACTCCTGTATAATGGTATAGGACCCCAATCACCAGACCGCCATACATAAAATGCATCAAAAAAATTGGGCTCATTTTTAAACGACACGTCATTTTTTTGACTTCTAAGACAAGTTTCACAAAAATGCCGTCAGAGATATACGAGAATAGAAAGTTTCGATATAAAAATAACAGACGGATCCAATCGATATTTTTAACTAACAATTTTACAGTCAATAATGGTTGGTCACTGTTTTGACTGTACCATTTGGCACCGCTAATGAACCAACCTAACTAACCCGTTTGTATCCATTTTATTTATCATGTAATAGACAAATCATTGACTGTCATATTTTTCTCGCCTAACTTCTTTAAGTGAAAAGTAATGTACATGTATAAAAATACATCTCTTACCAAATAATCTGTAACAAAAAGGATTTCACCTACAATGGTCCCGGAAGGGGGGGGGGGTCACTGTCCATTACAGGGGATAGTCATGCAATTACCAAAGAAACACAATGTAAAAAGGGGTATTTTTTTCAAGATGCGGTGCACGATTACCACGTTTTGTATCGTATTCGGTCATTCTTTATGTGCAATGTAGTAAGCTATCATACAGCCTACGCAGAAACACATTTCAGAAAAAGCAATGTACCAAGAACTATATTTATGATGCATTTGTCAAATATTGCCAATACTGTTCGCGGGTAGAATTTACACTTGCCTACTATGGGCACTTTGAAAAGGTAACTTATGTTTTAACTTTTCAGTACCTTTCATAAACATGATTTTGAGAAAAAAACAAATATTCCAGTCAATATCACCTATACTTACTTTGGGTATTTTTGTACGTAACAAGCTTATTTTAAGTTTCTAATGCATGAATATAGTTTTTTTTAACATTTTTAACAAGAAAGTCATGTACCATATCTCAACACAAAATCTCACCAAATTTGATGTTTTTGAACTAAAATGGCCCCAAATACTGAATGGTATTGCAGGTATTTTAGCTAAATTTGAACATAAACCTAATGTTTTTAATGCTTAGCTAAAGTTTAGATCTTATTCAGGTTTTGGAGTCATAAAATTTTGAGAAAAATGCACATTTTTCGCTCAATATTTCCTATCGTACCTATATATTTTGGCAACTTTAGAAGCTTTTTGTGAGCTTCTGAGACCAATAAGTTCTGAAACGCTCTTCCATATATGGCATGTTTACAATATTGTCCATCTAGCCATATCTCAACTATTTTTTAACGCCCCAAATGTATGTTTTGACTACAATGACCCAATCACCTTTGGGTTCTTTGGCATTCACATGCATACCTATGTGATGCCAATGGTATCTCATACTTTTCAGTCTTCACTTAAGAAATTAAACACAGAAGACGTTTTCAATGCTAAGCTAAAAATTTAATAACATTGTTCAGTTTGTTGAAACATCACTTGAGAAAAAAGTGTATTTTCAGCCAATATCGCCTATCGTCTATGTAGATTTTGTAAACTTTTGGAAGCTTATTTTGCGCTTTTGGGACACAATATAGTTCTGAAACCTCTTAACTAGATTGGGGCTGTTATATAGAATGTCAAAACTATCAATTCTCAAAAATCATTTTTTTAACCCAAAAATGTATGTTTTTGACTAAAATGACCCACATTCACCTTTGGCTCATATTGGGATAACCCTCATCGTACCCAATCCGAATGCCAATGGTAGCTTAAGTATTTGCAGCTCAATTAGAGCATAAAACACCGTACGTTATTTGATGCTAAGCTAAAGTTTAATAACTATATTTTCATGTGTTAGAACCTGAAGTGAGAAACTATATTTTTACCACATTAACGCCTAGACTTTACTGTAATATTTTGTAACTTTAGAGCTGATTTGCCTTTTGGGACATAATATAGTTCTTAAACCTACTTCAGATGATGGGGCAAAATTTTATATAGATGCTCCAAAAATAAATACCAATATCTCAAAATAATTTTTTTGTGTCCCTAAAATGTATGTTTTTGGCTAAAATGCCCCAAAACCCCTTCGGTCGTCCCACATGGGCAAGTTCACAAATCATGCCTAGATCTAAAGTAGACATAATAGCTTTCCATTAATAGTATGCTTTAGGTGTATGGAGGGTGGGACTATTAAATCGAATAAATGTTGATGCTGCTCTGCGCCTATTACTAGACAATTCATTTCTTTTCTATTACTACCTCAAGAAACAAAAAATAAAGGCCATGGAAACGCAAATTCTCTTTGGTGAACATGGACGGCGTCGAGCGCGCGCGACGCATTGCCGTAGAGATCGCAAAAGAAAGGGAAAGCCTGAAGGACATGGTCTGGAAACATTGAACGCATGGACAAATCATCAAAGCCGATATCAAATAATCGGGCATTGTGGCAAAAAGACCAAAAATCAAAAGCCGCAATTTGCTGTCACTTAACACTGTATGTGTAAAAACGCCCAAAAGTAATTGGCTGGATTAAAAAATATGTCAAGCCTTAAGATGTTAACAAAGTGAATAAAATGGCACAGAGCCGTTACAATGCCTCAAAATTGGCACATAAACAAAACCAATATGGCGAAGAGCCCGTAGTTCCTCCTCAAATGGCAGATAAACAAGCTTGGATCAATGACCTGAATTATCAACGCGTGGTTACAATGCTTA
The DNA here is from genome assembly GCA_023653785.1 of Ophioderma brevispina. NCBI lineage: Eukaryota > Metazoa > Echinodermata > Ophiuroidea > Amphilepidida > Ophiodermatidae > Ophioderma > Ophioderma brevispina. Next base: position 6,550 of record JAMKCH010017744.1, read on the forward strand.
ATGCCCTTTATTGCAATACCTAAATCAGAACAACAGAAACCTTTATCCGTCTTTCTGGGCAAGCGTCTGTACTCGATTCTTAATGCTAGGGTTAAAAATTTAGTCACGTATTAATATTGAATTTGGCGAATCGAGGAAATGAAGGAGATATTGAGAAAACTCCCAATCGTGAATGTACGTGTTTAGATGGACTCCATCTTGCATTATTGACGTCCAAAAAAAAAATGAATTCCACTTGGGAACAATGAGGGTACCATGACCTTTGCATTTGCGTAGATGTTTCAGACGTGAGACAATAGGGACACGGGAGGACATAGTAATTGTTTGCCACTTGACCAATTATTGACAAAAAGTCGTCCACGCCAGCGACCCCCGCACCAAAATCTAGAATGGAATTTTCTGAATTTTGAAAGTGTTAGGATACGCAAAACGGTCGAATGTAAGAGGACCCCAGGAGGTTGTCAAGTATTAAAATCAATTGAGCACAGCCCGTCATCGTAATCTGTAACTCTACTATCTCATCAGCTATAGTATTCGAATTACTGGGAACCCATTCTGGCCATAACCACAATATTCTGCTTTAACAATAAGCAGGTGCAAAAAAGACATGGCTATGTCAATGCAATGAGGTTTCATGCTTATGCTCAATATCCGAGGGACTGTGGGACAATTAGAGTTTTATCAGTAATACCACCTGACTTTCTCCTAGCGCTAATTCATCGCGCAGTTCAGTTAGAATTTAACACTACTCTGCTAATATCCGCCACGTAGAAAACTCTGTATCTTTCAAATCTCGGAACCATAGCCATTACAGGCAAATGAGGAAAAATCGACTACAGACCACAGTAGCCTTACACTGGCACAGAATACACTGCGCGAGATGGAGTAAATTTGATACTTAATCGAAAGGCCGTCCAGAAAGAATCAGATGAAACACAAGCGGGAATGACAATTTCATTATTCCAAGATGACCTTAATTGCCTCAATACATCTGTACGAAGCACGTGTCCGAGCCGCGTAACTGGGCCAAGGGCGAGAGACCTAGAAATAATTTGACCTGTAATGCGTGCTAGTGCTCTAACTGTCACTGGCTTACGGGAATTTCAAAAATCATAATCGAAACAAGGGGGTGAAACCCATTCAAACCAGTCCGTTGTCCGGCTGGCCTGAATTTTGAATATTGCCCGAAATTATAGTTACGGGTGCTTGTTATACAACCCATAATGTCAATTCGATACAAACAATCCGCCAAAATAAAAGTTGTGGGTGTTGGGTGCTATTGGGTGTTAAATTTTGTCCTACCCTGGCCACACAACGAATGAATGACACGTCAGTCGTCTTGATTTAAATAACCGCCTCAAGAATACATCTTTTCACCTAAGCTCGATTGCTTATGAAGACAAAAGATTCTCTGAGCACAATATCCAGGTGCACTATTATTACAACCTGGCACCGTCTAAACCACGAATCATCACTTTGTATCACGAGACTACCGATTAGTTGTATATGCAAGGCGGCACCCACAGTATGTGAAGAAGCGGAGGCAGCCATATTGCTTTCTATTGTTGGTACTCTACTATGTTTTCTTTGTGGTCGGCAAAACAATGCGAGACGATGATTCTAAAGATTACGTACCGTTTTGCCTCTCTATCTATATAAAACCTCTTGAATCGAAAGCTTTAATTTCTAACTTATTTGGCCGGTACACTGTATCAGTAAAGTTAGGGAGGCTTGAATCAATTATATACCTAAGACTTTGATACTTGGCTTGGAACCCATAAACACTTGTTTTACTAGGACAAACCCCTACGAATGACGCAATCTTTAACAAAAGCAGCACTGCGCAGTGCCGAAATTTTGTCAGGTGATATAATAAAGCCGTCGTCAATGTAAACCACAGGTGATGCCCTTGGCTGCCCCAATGATAAACTAAGCCCTAGTAAGTTTTTTGTGAACAAATAGCACCACTAAGAAGTCCCAAATGGTAAAACGTAAAAACAAAAAATCTATCATGGTGCTATTGGCTAAAAATCTCAAAGACGTCATCATGTGGAGGACGTGTGTGATAGCGCTCTCACGAAAATCATAAAATGTCATATATTCTCGCCATATACTATCTATCTCTTCCGCTACCTTGAATATTCATACTAAAACACTTATGATGTTGTGAAAGATGCTACAAGGAATAAACGCGATCTAACACCGGGAATCATATGATCAAATTCTGCAACTATGCCCACACAGGCGCCGGGAAACCACACGACTCACCCAGGGTTACCGTGCTGTGGATAGTGACTGGGTAAGGACACCTATCATAGACTTCTCGCCAATGACACCCGTAATATTACAACCATTCATCTCATCGGTTGTAGAAGGTATTCTGAAGACACCTGAGTCTTTTCGATGCTCTTGTCTTGGCCGTATCAGATGCGTCAGTGGCGAAATTTCTGAGAAACTCACCCCAAGCGTAAACGGCAGTCTACTAGTTCCCGTGTCGATCGACAATCACCAAACTCAATATCGAAGTAGAAATTTGGGTAAGGAGCTATCAAGTAAAAGCGAAAAGAGACCAACTCGAAATCGTGTTGAGAACAAACAGTATAGTCGGAAGACAAACTGTTTGTTTTCCTACAAACGGGGTTCCAGAAATCGCAATGAAAACACCACATCCGTTGCCATCGAGACCCATAAACACACCTCATCTTAACCTGGAACCTAAACAACCTTTTCACTTCGACATAACCCATCGACTGGGACGTCCGAAGCGACCAGACTCCGGTGACAAGTCGGCTACCAAACCCAAGCCTAGCATCATGAAATTCGTGTCGTACTCCGAGTCGTAATGCCGTGTATCGTGATAAGAGAATTTAGACACCGCCATTCTCATAACTGAAAATTTGACAAGTAAGCGTATGGACATATACCCGACATGACCGAGTGCCAGTGCATGTTAGGGAGAACAGATAACTAGTGCTGGACACAGGATGGAAAAATCACCGTACTCACTAATCAAGAGCGAAAGGTAACGATTCCTTTCTCTATCGGACTTGGATAAACTGTAAATGTTTAATGTTCAGCGTTTTTTCCTCAAACATATCGTTTTTTTTCGTTCGTTTTGCATCACCATCATCACCATTTCTTGGAGCTCCCTCCTGACCATCGTGATATGATCATGACCTTTTTCTTATATGTTGATTATATTGTCTTTCATGTTATGTTTTATAAAGCAATTCATTTTGGTTTTAATTTCTGTCTGCCATCTGACTCCATCCAGCCTATTACACTCGATTGTTACACATGTTCAATGGTTCCATGTTTAAAGTATTATCCTAATGGCTTCATCACATTGAATTTCATTCGCATACAAGTCTCTGTAGTTTTGAATGGACTGAGATGTTTTAAGTGTTAATCCTTCCTATTCACACTTATCACTTTAACAGTCCATGCCACACTCAGTTAACCTGTTACCCATCATTATTGCATTTAGTTTTATAATTACCGTTTTCTTTATGCTGTGGTATCGTATCTACTTAATGTGTTAATTTGCTTTTCAAATATACTTCATCCATGCAGATTGTCCCCAACTGCCTGGTCTGTGACCCCTGTAGCTACATAAGCTTTCAAATATTGGGTCTAAACATTATAGCTGGAAGTGATGATTTTCTTGCCAATTTGCTGGGTGCGCCCGCTTCCCCGCCGGGGCAGGCGTACGCCGTTGGGTACACGTGAACGCAGTCGCAGCGCAAGCAACGCGCGCGTGGCGCCATGGCCGGGAGGGTTGTTGCTTAAGCTTGTAGTAATATTTCACTCTAATTATGTTGGAATTTTTTACCACATGTCCGTACAACTTCTTTATGCGTTTCTCAACTATTCTCATCACATTATCCATGTATGTTTTCCGGTTTCATAAATTTGTTAAATTGCTTTATACTCCTCTTATTCAATCTACCTAATGTGAGTTTCCATTGTTGAAATCATTTTTTTATATTGTGCGATTTTTTACATAAATGCACAATCATTTTCCAAGACAATGACGGGTCCCGAACGGAACCTGAATCGAGTCTGAAGACTCTCGAGGGGTGGAGAATTTATTTATGCTCAAAAATCAAATAACTCAACCTTTTAATTAACACAGGCTTGTTTCTATCTCGAACGCGCTCCCGTGGGATCATCTTTTGCATATGCATTACCACTCTGCATATCTTCGCGTTTATTTGGTTTGTTCTTAGCTCTACTATATACATACACCTGTAGAAACTAATAAGCTCATGTTTATCACATCGTGCTACGTTTTGTTGAACTAATTCCGTAAGGCTAATTCATCAGCGAAAAAACATTTTCAATATTGGAACTCGCTATCATGTCATTGTAACGTGCTTCAATTAATCTGTAGTGTGCTAAGAGGCACAAAAGAGGCCTGTTTTTTTAATAACATCGGTGCTCGGCGCAATCTTTTATTAGAACTCAACACTATAAAATTGTTTCCATCTTGAAACCAAAACTCGCTCATTGGATCATGTCACTGGGATCATCTTAAACTTTAAGCCTGATTTATGATCCATCCGTTCGAATCAAGTACTACTACCTCTCTGTACTTATTAGTACGGCTAGTAGTTATATATATCCCGTTCACGCATTAAAAGCTGTCCCTTAAAGTACAGCCTATCGTCATGCCTTAACTGGCATAACTGTTTCAAACGTACGATGGGACTTAAGCTAAGCCTTGTACTTTACAAAACAACCACCGTAAATTATGACATTCCACTATCCCGAGGAAACGCCGAACTGCCTTTAATGTTCGAACTTGGAACATCCATAGTAGCAATCATCCACGAACCTATCCTAAAATATGCCATGTAAACAAAGAATATGCTAACCGACAACCCACCAAGGGTTTCGCCATAGTTCTACGGAAATATGGTGTGCAGCATGCAGCTAGCAGACATCGTTTTTATGGACTCCTAGCAAGGTCCCCCCCTTCTCAGTTGCACTGCTATGGTTGGGATAGCATCCCTACCCAAGCTTTAATTGTTTATGTTAAAGAGTATAGGCCCAAAATTCGTGTCTATAACTCGGTATGACCACTGTCTCCCGTTTAATGAGTGCAACCCAAAATTCGGTTTTTACACCGTCGGATTGGCTTATCAGCTTGCCTTCCGTAAATTATTCTAGCCCCCGTTCATGGAAAGTCTGTGCCTGACCTTCAATAAGTCGACTTTTAGGTTTAATCGAAAATTAATTCGAATCTGCACCCAGCGTTTTTGCATTAAAAGAACTGGCAGCTAGACAGTGTTTTAGAACTGTAAGTCCTTGTCGATCAACTGCTCGATTATCCCCTCTGGCTGCTTTGTTTGTGGTACACATACAAATGCTGTATCTTCGGGTCACGCTACTTATTAAGCCCTGAGCAATCAAAAGCTATCTTGCCTTGATTGATCAACAAAGGGGCTTTATGATCGCGCACACTAGCCAATCATATTTCAGTAAAATTGGCGTGGCGATTATTATGTAAATCCGGGACGCCCAGTCCGCGTGGATACGCTAACTGAGGGCTGAATGTTATATAACTACCGACTGGTCGAGTAAGAATCAAACTAGTAATAGGCCAAGTGCAATATATCTCTCTAGTCTATGATCTTAGCAATATGTTTTTTTGCTTCATTCTTAACATATATAGCTTCAACATACGTTACTATATTGAACCATGGCTGCTTAATTTGAAGCCTTGCATTACTACACTATGATCAACTGAGTAAATTAATATACTGTACCATACCAAACAGGGCAGTATTAGTGTGTTTTTTCAAACGCTTTAAAATTTGAACGTCAAGTCGAGCTTGTAGGGACCATGAACTTGGCTTGACTTTTGTCCTTTCACGTTGAGTAAAAGATACGGAGCTATTTTTGAGATATAAGATGCCACTTTTTCTGAACCAGAATATAATATGTCCAATAACAAAAGCTTGTTTCTATCTTAAAACAAGCTCCTATGGAACATCACACAGTTATTAATCATGCTTGAACTTAGCATGATTGTTTATTCGTTTAATCCTTGGCCCATACAACCTATCGGTATTTGTACTGAGGCATATAGTATTGCTTATGGTACCATTACGCCTATTCAAATAGGCGAAATGAATATGATCCACCCACTGTTGAGTTAAGAATATAACTTTATAAATATAGTTTAGTGTGTAAATTTACACATTTTCTAAAACCGTGAATGAAATTTGGAATTAATTAGTGACATGCGCAATGAATGCCCTATACGTGGGCATTTAAAGAATCTTGCATGTCCAATGTGACCAACATAACGAGCCCCTTAATAAGATATCAATCAGACCTTCAACGAGGAGGGATAGACTATCCACAGGCTATTGGCCGCGTGTGCCCTACTAGCCGTTTACCCCCGTCGACCCGCACAGAATGGCTGCGTTACAACAGAGAGATACCGCTTACAAACGAGGGGGAAATATACAACATTTTCAAGAAAAGACGGTTCCTGAACGGAAACTGAGCTGAATCTAGTCTGAAAAAAATCTCGAGGGGTGAAGAAAAATGTTATTATGCCAAACAAATAACTCAACCTTTAATTACCACAAGATTTTTCTATTCTCGGAAAAACTCGCTCCGATGGATATGCTTTTGCATATGCCATACCCTGGCATATATTAGGTTTATTTGGTTTGATCTTTAGCTCTACTATTAGACTACACTGTAGAAACTAAGTAAGCTCATGTTATCAACATCGTGCTCACGTCTTGTGAACTAAATTCGGTAAGGATAATTCAATCACGGAGAAAAACATTTATCAATATTGGAACTCGCATCATGTCATTGTAACGTGCTTCATTAATCTGTAGTGCTAAGTAGGGCACAAGAAGGCCCGTGTTTTTAACATCGTGCTCGCGCAAATCTTTTATTAGAATCAAAATCTATATAAACTTGTTTCCCATCTTGAAACTCGCTCACTTGGATATGACTGGTTATCATGCTTAACTTAGGCCTGATTTATGATCAATCCGTTCGAATTCACGTACTACTTTAACCTCTCTGTACTTATTAGTACAGCTATGTAGTTTTATATATCCGTTCCACGCATGAACGCTTTGTCCCTAAAGTATAGCCTATCGTTCATGCCTTAAACTTGGAATAACTGTTCAAACGTACGATGCTTAAGCTAAGCCTGGTACGTTTACACCGTTAAATTATGAAATTAACACATAGCCCGAGAAAAGCGCCGAACTTGCCTTTAAGGTTCCGAAATTGAACAGCCGTTGTGCTATTGTGGGAATCATCATTCACCCTGTACAACACTGAATTGCCATCTTACGATCATATTATGGTAACCAATGTATAATCTTGGGTATGCCCCCCCCTCATTAAAAACAATGCAGTGTCTACGCGGGTACAATGCCCTCCCAAGGATCTCTGACCTTGCTCATCGTTATATATAAAAAGTGGGTTGGTTGCTCGCATACTGTGTTAACATGTTGTCACTTTTTTGGCCTGCTACATTTAGTGTGACCCAACATTTGCATGTATGCTTCAATGTTCTCAAAAACTTATAGGTAATACCATATTATATTTAATTTATGGTTACTTTGTTGTTATGTTAAACGCAACCTTATATCCATTAACATGAGTGTCCAGAATCGAAAAATCATTTTTTTTATTATTGTGTGAGTGTGAATAAAAGCACATATCATCGGAAGCGTTTGTGCTTTGTGGAAATCATATTGCACCCTGTACACACTGAATTGCCATCTTACGATCATATTATGGAACCCATGTATATCTTGGTTATGTCCCTCATAAACAATCAGTGTTTACAGCGGTTTTTTTCTCCAATTCCTCCCAATGATCCCTCTTGCCCATGCTCATTACTTATCTATAATAGTGGTTTGGTTGCTAGCATATTGTGTTAACATTGTAGTCACTTTTTTGCATGTACATTATTTTGACCCAACCTTTGCATGTATGACTCAATGCTCTCAAAAACTTGTTATGTAATACCATATTATATTTAAACTTTATTGTTACCTTGTTTTAAACACAGCCTGTATCCATTAACATGAGTTCCCATAGTCTGAAATCCTTTTTCTTTTATATTATTATGTGAGGTTTTAAATAAAAGCACATATCACCCGGAGCGTTGTGATTATTGTGGAAAATCATCATTTGCCACCCTGTACACAATGAATTGCAATCTAAGATATATCATGGTTAACCAAGTATATCTTGGTTATGTCCCTCATTAAACAATCAGTGTTTACAGCGGTCCAATTGCCTCCCAATGATCCCTCTTACCCCTGCTCATACTTATCTATAAACGTTGTCTGGTGGCTAGCATACTGTGTTAACATTAGTAGTCATTCTTTTTGCATGTACATTTATTTGACCCAAATTTGCCTGATACTTCAAGTTCCCAAAACTCATTTGTTATAATACCATATTTTTTTATTTTTTGTTACTTTGTGCCAAACGCAACCTTGTATCAATTAAACATGAGTTCCTATAATCGGGAATCATTTTTGTTTTATTATTGGTGAGTTTGTGGAATTACCATTGCTACTCTGTACACATATTGCCATTTCCAATAACGGATCAATAACGTGGAACCCATTCGATCATGTGATGCCCCTCCATAAAATCAATGTTTACAGTGGTCAAATGCTTTTCACCACTGATCCCTCTACACCTGTTCCTATACACTGTAATTAAGTTATAAAAAGGTTTGGTGTATCTTATTTATATTTGGACCCAAACGTTCAACTTTATGCTTCAATGTTATTAAAATGATCTTACCGTATGTTATCAACATATTATATTCATTTTTTGATAATTTTGTGATACCAACCTTGTATCCATTATGTCTGTTTAAGCCCTCTTCTACGTTTTTAGTTTTAAAAGCCGTGGTAATGAAACAGACCTCTGCGTGACACTTCACAAGGGCTCTTTTGGGTTTTATCAGCGTCTCAACTTCCTTCCTTCGGAGTGCACACCCGTATTGATCCAAAAAAAAAAAATTATGTCCCATTATCTCTTTTTTAATGCATTCTCGACTATACCATCATTTTTTAGTGTGTGGATATGAATACTTATTTGATTCTGCATATTGTAGGTATCATCATATTGAAATGTCAATATATTTTTTATTTGCCATATCCCGTCGTGTCATTTACATTGCCTATAAATGCTCCCCAGTTGTATTTACCTCTCCTCAGGCATCTTGGCCACATTTGCCTCGAGGCAAAACTATGGCGCACTCATTCATTTTTTGTTGTCTGATCAATTATCCCGCTTTACCGGTTTGCTCCTGCCACTTCTGCCAAAATGCCTTATGATAACGCACAACACTTTTAAATTTCCGTTGCTGGTTTACATTAAAGTACTTTTTCATGGTTGTGAGAATGTGTATATTCAAATATGTTGCGTTAACTTATACTTTGTATTATGCCAACATTTATATGTGCTTTATTTTCTAATAGATTATCCTTTAGCTTATTATGATAACCACCGATGTTGCATTCAACCCCTTAACCGGGCTGTTTTTCCTCCATTTTGGTAGCAATGTTGATCATACCCACTTATCACACCCTCTTCATGTTTCATTTTGTGCGATCACTTATGGCCTTGTTTATTGATGCGGGGACATTCATGTGTAACATTGTTATTATCATCATTATTGCTCGAGGATCATTCCCCCGTTCAAAACATGTAGGCCTATCCAATTGTCTCGCATGCAATTGATTCATGTGGTATTTATGTTATTTTTAAACATCCATATCTCGATACCATAATTGTCTTCTATAAGTTAAGAAGTTTATATTACCTTTGTAATGTTTTTGTGAGGCTCGCGTCTCTTCATCTTTGTATAATCCAATTGTATAAATGTTTGTATTGACTATTTTTTTGTAATATTTACCCCCTAACCCCCCCCCCCACATTTGATTTGCACCATGTCCAAGCTCCCTGATTGTATTCTGAATGTACCCCAAAAAAAAAAAATTTTTTTTTTTTGGGGCCCCATTTCAATTCAATAGTATCCTCAATCATCAATACTCAACCATGATAATGACGTAACTATGATCAAATCCAAAATCCCAACTTTTTATTACATTGAGGACGGTCTAAATGATGCTTAAACTTAAGAACATTCACCCGTAAGTTTTATCAACAAATTCGCAGCTTAAATAAACACTCCACCGATGTCACTAATTATCGTTCTAACATGAATATAATTTCACATTCTTGGTTTACGAAACTTGGTTTAACAATGATTATGAATCTAACTTATATAGTTGACTTCGATGGTTACTCAGTTATCAATTCCATACGTTCTGGACGAAGAGGAGGCGGTGCCTCCCTTTCATTAACACTCACTTGACTTTGAACTAAGGAACGACCTAAATATTAATTGCTCTGATTGCGACTCTATTTTATCGAAATTAATGACAACAACAAAATCCAGCAGTAAACAACTAGTCGTTGGATCATCTATCGCCCAGAAACAGGATACCTGACGAGTGTTTCTTGAGCTTTCACGGTATCAATACAGTTAACAATGAGAGTCCAAATCTTGCTATATCATGGGCGATTATAACATCGATCTTCTGGATTTTGACTCCGATCCTAAAGTTAAAGACTTCGTTAATCTTTAAATTTATTTTCTCCAATGGTTTTTTCCTACCATTGATAGGCCTACCGAATAACAGAAACGACTGCCACGCGATCCAATGATAACATCATAAACAATGAGATTTTAGCCAATCTAAATGCGGGCGTCTTAGTCAATGATATCTCAGACCATTTTCCAATTTGTTCTATTAATTAAATGCACAAATTTTGACTCGAGATTTATTTTTAACAAAAAAAATTCGGGACTAAACAGTTCACAGGCCAACTAATCAAGCAATATCAAGGGTTTAAAGAATGGGACTATCATCCACCACGTGGCAGAAGTGCTTGACAGATGACAATCCTGAAACAGCTTTTAATGCTTCCCAAGGACAAGTTATCAAATATAATCTAATATTCACTGTCCTGTTAAATCAAACTAAATTATCTAAACGGTTAAAAGCCCAGGAACCAGGGATAACGTGGTTCTAATCAAATCTATTAATACTAAAGATAAAGTATTTAAGAAAATACCGCTCCAAACCAGAATAACGATAATAAACTAAATTACACAAAACTATAGCAATACTCTAAATCGTCTTCTGCGCATTGCTAAACGTAATCAAATCACAACAGAGCTGATGCCAAACAGGACCACAATATGAAAAAAACATGGCCAAACTCCTAATCTACTTTGGCAGAACAATCCCCAAACCACCCTCATACGTTATCGACTCTAATTGCTCTGAAGTTAAAGGCCCAGTCGAAATCGCCTACAAATTCAATGACTTTTTACCAACATAGGACCATCACTGGCTGCTAAGTTACCCCTCCTGACTACGTTAATCCTAGTAAATGCAGTTCATCTCGATTTCCCCATAGTATATTTCTATTGCTTACAACTAAGGAAGAATTGTTGGATATTACCTCACAAAAAATTTTTTGGGGGGACAAAAACCTAGTAATAGCTGTGACGTCGATTGGTATTGCTCAAAAATATGTGTTAAACAGATTTTACAAAACAATTAGTGAGCCTATTATGCATATATTCAATCTTTCATATCCACCGGTATGTCCAATATAAATAAAAGTTGTAGAGTGATTCCGATCTTTTTAAAACTGGTGATAAGCATTTTTCACACTTACCGGCCAATATCCATCCTTCCAGCGTTATCCAGATTTTGAAAAAATTAATGTATAAAGAAATCATCGAATTTATTTGATAACATAAAATCCTCACTCATGCCCCAGTTTGGCTTTAGACCTAAACACTCCACCTTCATGGGCAATTAATCAACTTTTATGATAATTACTACTGCCCTTGACCAAAAACCTGCACTGCGGGATCTTTCTAGATCCAGCAAACCTTGATCTCTTGATCACAAATTCTCATTAATAACTCAAAAAATATGGTATAAGCGAGGTAGCCAATTCTTTGATTGAAAATTACCTGGATAACCTTAAACAATTTGTTTATATAACCAAACCACTCGTCCACTTCTTCTATCAGTTCCGGCGTACCTCAGGCTCAATTCTAGGACCTCTTTATTTCTACTTCTATTATGAACCCTCCCCATTGCTCTCCTAATCTTCAATTAATTTTTGTTCGCAGATTCACACTAATATTTTGTATTCAACAAAGAACATAAATTACTTGAATCAACCTTAAAAAAGAATTAATCCATATATCTAATTGGTTTTAAAATAATAAACTTTCTCTAACATTAAAAAACTAATTTTAATGGTATCAGAATAAACACAACCCTTTGCCACCAATGATATTAACATTATTATCACCAAAAACCACTTGAACAAGTAAACACAACTAAATCTTTCTAGGCTTTAAACAACCCTCGTCTTACCAAGCCTTTTTTTGTAACACGTTTACCAAGAGGGGGGGTGGTTACCACCCCCCCCCTCTAGATTTTTTTTATAAAAGCACCCGATGCTTCTGATTTGATACCATTGGATAGCTATGGTCCTCCTCTTTCTATTTATACCCCCCCCAAAAAGTACCAACATACCTAGTATGTCGTCACGATGACGTCATCAGTCCGCCGATTCGCAAATTGGCCCTTTTCCATAGAAATAGCGAAAATCCAATTTTGCGCTAAAACGTAGGAATATCGGAATTTTTGCGGTTTTCAGCTCTAATGATGGCAATGACTAGTTTTACATAAACCAAGAGTTTTAGAGCCATACTCCTGCATAATATTTTCAAAAATACACCATAAAATATCTTGGTTGGCAACCACCCCCCACCTTACCCTTCGACTTTGACGGCATACCCTAACCCCGTGTGAGGTGGCTACCTTCACATTTTTTTTTCGCTAAAATGACCGGACAGGATGAAAACGATACCTAGCAGCTTTTTACGATTTTTTTTAGCGTTTTTAGTGCACCGGAGCAAGTTCGGTGGGGGGGTGGTGGTAACCACCCCCCTTTTAAACGAGGGTTAATTTGATGATGATATTCTTGGAAATCCCACACTTTCCATGTTACTAAAATAATTTCTAATACAACGGTATCATAAAAAGTTAACCCCTTTCTGCCCCTTGAATTCACTGACCACCTTATATAATACGCTTGACTTCCCTTACATCAACTACGCTGTGGACCTTATCTGGCAGATAAAAACAAGTCTAATCTTAAATTCTATGGTTTGAATGCACCAAACGATCATACGGTCTTGTACTAACAATTGGTTAGCCATTACGACCCTATTTTCTCCTCCATGAATACGGTACGCTTAAAATTCATGACATTTACGTCTTCCAGTCTGCCCAGGTTATGTATAAAATACCTCAGAACTACTTCCTCCCAATATCTTAGATGATCATTTTTTCTTGAACCAGACAAGATGTCCATCCTTATGAACGCGCATATCTAAGGACTGTGTTAGACAGACAAATACCCGGAATTGCGAAACACCATTAGGATCCAAGGTGCACTTTTATGGAATTCGTGAATGGACCGTCTAAAACAGTTCCCATACTTAGCTATTTTTAAAGCTATTCTTCAAAACAACTTAAATTGATTTTTATTATGCCCACACTGATAATGTCTTATGATTTGGGTATATGCCTTATACGTATTCATTATATATTAAACCGTTGTTTTTTTCTCTATTTTTTTCAATATATTATTGTAAGTTTGGTTCCAGCACCCTTACTTTATTTCCCCGGGTGCTCGTAATTTATCATTGTATGTGTATGCCCTTATCAAATAAGTTTCCATAATCATGTGTTAACATGTAATTATGCTATGGGGGGCCACTACTTACACGCCCTGCGTCAAGTGGCATCCACATATCGTGCATTTATTGAATTATTTCTAAATCATTTTTTTTTGTTTGATTAAATATGTTTCATATTTTATCTTTGTTACATATTTAGATTCTAATTTACAGGTGCAATGAGATGGAAATAAAAACCTGAAACCTGAAACATAAATACGCCAACAAATTCCTAAAACTTCTGCTGAGGGGGGAACATAGCACCATGATGATAACCAGATTCTAAATCGAAACTAGCATAAAACCATGACCAAAATCAAGAACTTGCGAAACATGCTTTAAATCTTCATACCTTGAATTGTGATTTTAATACATATTGATTTGGCTAGAGATTTGGACCCGATAATACAACGTTTGCGCGTAACAATTCCAAGATGCGGGAGATACAAAATCAGGGTGATCTAAACTAGATCTATTTGTTCTTTTGCAAAAAGGGGAGGCGGAGCAAAAATGAAGGGGATCTTAAACCTGAATCTATCACATCAAGTAAAAACTCACTAGTTTCAGGGTGTCGTTCCAATAAGAAATACAAGATATCATACACTGAACGCATTTGGGGCTTAAGATCGCCTGACGGTGCTCCCAATCACTTAATCCTATCGGCTGGTCTTGGGCCTGGCTTGTCCGGCTGTCGCTGAAGCGCTCGGAGGGATGGACAGAAGACTGATGTGGCCGACCAGTCGCACTGGTAGCAAATGCGCGTGTCGTTGACGCTCGGTAGGGACGAAAAAAAACGGCTGACGAGGAGGAACAAAGGAAAAAAGAATGGAGCCATAGGTCTGGAAGGGTATGGCGTAAAACTTGCACTCCTAGCGGTAACACGTTTCTTGGGAGCCGGTTTCTTGGCGCGGGGCTTCCTCAAGCCTTATTAATTCTTAGCATATTGGATTGGATGCCAGGTCATCAGAAATGTACTTTTAGACAAACTCCCAGCCCAAATCCGAACGGTCTGACAACCGAATCAACTGCTGCGCTCCTTGAGTGCTATTAACCGCGTACTTTAGGTTGTTTTTGCGTATCCAAATCTAGAGGATGATGCTTGTTCAGTGATTCTATGAACGAGAGTACCTTCTCGGCGTGCTTGAACTGCTGCTCGGTGCCTATGCGTTTAAATAGTTGGATTTTCAGCCAATTTTTCGTTTTTGGCTTTTGCCAAGTGTTTCCCACCCTAGAATCAAATGAATTCTAGAGAGTTAATGGCGAGCAAAATCTCCTGAGTATTGAAAAAATGTTGCTCAGCCTGACCGGCCTGGCTTTGTGATGTGCAGGCCCTCGGCTCCTGTTTCCAAAGTCGGGGCTGCATAGTAATTGCGTGGTGAAAGACCGCGAAAAGAAATAAGGTGTAAGGCACGGTCGTTGCTTGAAAGAGAGTGAGCAAAGCTATTGAAACTCTAAAGGGGTGATAACGCGATACAAATCGCTGGGTGCCAATGCACGCGACCTTTCGTTTCGCAAACGAAAGAAATTTCCAAGTCGAGTTGATGAAGCAATCTTCCCAGAGGTCACTTACAGTCTTTTAGGCGCCAGAGGATTTTAAGAGATCTCTTGTCACAGCCAAAATTCGATCCCAACATGATATTAGCTCACCTGGTGTCATAATGCCCAACGCAAATGTGTAATATGTGCCGCGACACTGATAGAAAAATAAAATTCACAAGCACTCGTACTGGCAAATCATCATCCTATTACCCAAAGTATGGATTGCCATCCACTTGTTATCCTATTAATAACATGTCCAAATGTCAAAAAACAATGATGTTGGAAAAACCATTAATCACTGACACAAATAAGCAACACCGTTTCTCAAATTAGAAATTACAGCTCAACACATGATGCCAAATTACCGTATGCTCAACATTTTAATCCCCCTCGGGGATCTCCCTGACCATTCCCTATCTGATCTGTCATTGATAGCTCTAGAAAGATCAGAAATCAAAGCAAAAAACTCTTCTCCACCGTGAATCGTACTAATATAGCCAAATTACAAACACTCTCCCCATTCGGCCTTAATGTGTCGAGGAGTGAATTTTGTTCTTGCCCCCACACACCCCTAATCCGTTTTTGTTACGGGCCTTCTTTTAAACTACCTTGTCGCTTTGGGTCTCATCGTACCATCATGACGCCACATTACTGATCATTGATTTGTATTGTCTTCTTGCACTGTGCTCCAATTGTAAGTTGCATCAATATATTATTCAGGTAATCTAATTACAGTACTTTTCCTCTGTAACAGGTTTGCGTGGATATAGCGCTATTTCGCTTGAGCTGATGTATAGGTAATAACATCATGTTCAACTCCACTATTTAGTAGGCCCATATAGGTCCGCGGTTATTATATATTTCCATTTGGTAAGGTTTCTTATCATAGTTAACCTTTTTTCATGTTCGGTTTATTGATGTATTTTCTGTTCACGTCCGTTTCCGTTATTTTCATCATATAGGCCTACTTTAAAAATTTTATTTCCATTGGTTTGTGTTTTGAAGTCTCTGTTTTTTTCTGTGTCTTTCTTGTTCTATAGTTCCTGATGAAGGGCCATGGTATTGCCGAAGCTTGTTATAATTTGGCTTGCACAAATGCTGCTACGTCCGCGTCATGACCATTTCTCTAGGATATAAAATTTCACAAAAAATCATGACATGTTCCACAAGAGTGTTAAAGGCCACAAATTTCTCACGAGATATATATATATATATATATATACTTATATATATATTATATATATTATAATATATATTAGATATAGATTATATATATATATATATACCTCCTTAAAACGAAAGAGTGAAAAACCACTCTAAAAGAGTGAAATCTCACTCCAAACAAGAGCCAGCTGAGTGACGCCTCTTTTAGAGTGAGATCCACTCAAAATAAAGAGTGAACAAAATAACTCTACGGAGAGTGAACTGATAACTACGCCCTTTTAGAGTGAACTAGTCACTCTTATAGAGTTATGATTCTTTAGGATGTGTTTGTTTGGGTTGAGTATATTTTATGTGTAGGTCATAATTCCTAGCATCGTGACATGAATGAATATTAGTGGGC
>JAMKCH010017745.1:0-23535 GCA_023653785.1 Ophioderma brevispina
CCTCATGAAAGCTCCAAGGGGCATCTATGAAACAATTTCTTTAAAAAAAACGAAAAAACTAAAAAATTTAAAAATATTTTTCTATTTCATAACATGAACCTCATACCTTTGACCCTGGTAACCCTCATATGAAGGCGTTCCCAAGGGGCACCTACAACCGTATATTTTTTTATGAATTTTTACACTTTTCCTACCTTTAAAACTTTGAAAACACGGCCTGACAGAAGTAATGGTAGACGTTTCATGCAAGTAAGTGCAAGTGATTACTCACGTGACTCGCACACTCCTGGCGCAATTCTCAAGACTAATATTTCAAAGTAACCCAAACTGAATTTGTTAATGAGAACAGGACTTGAAGGGTGACTTAACTCTCAGATATTTTTTCAAGATTATTTCCCCTCTCGACATGAAATTGCTGTTGAGTCTGTCATGCGTTGTATGATATTGTGCAGTAGCGCAGAACAGAATCAGTGGCAATACCTCATCTGCATACATCTGAAATGTCTACCGAATTGAGGACTACAGTATAGGTTTTGTCCCAGAAAGGCATTTCTTCCAATATAATTTTGTGGAGAGCGTGGCCTAGCGGTTTAGGGTGCTTGCTGTGGCGCAAATTTACATAAAAATTCCCGGGGTTCGAATCCCGGTGGGGCCGTGGCACTTGCTGTGATTTATTCGGGTACGATCAATTCTGGATTTGATCTTATACCACTATGGATTAAATACGAAAACCGCTCTCCTCCATGGTTCACTTGGATTGGGGCACATGGATCATGAAAGCCTCCCCGTCCTTCGGAGGGACGTTAAGCCTCGGTCCCTCGTGTACAGAGAGTCACAACTTACATGTACATCGCAGTCCGTGGCGAATAAGAGTAGGGTGAAAAACCCCTGACTGTTCCCAATCCGCCCCAGCCTCAAAAGCGGGCCGGTTAGGAGCGTCCGTATCATGGATACGCGCGGCCAGGTTCAGCACCGCAGTTGAATAAATCATGACACCACCACACGCCATTACCAATGACTTTGTGGACACGCTAAGGAAGATTTTCACTGTGGTGTCACCCAAAATCTATAGTGCAAAAATACTTAAATTGCATGATTGGTTGAGCTCTGTTTCTTTAGGTACTCGTGTCCTACAAATTCCTGCACACCAGTTAAAAAAAATTTGTACGGGACGAATTGCATTGTGGGAACAATACCTCCTCTTGTGCCTATTATTGCTCGGCAACCAGGCAATGCTCAAAGAACATGGAACCCAAGTTTTTGCTATAGAATATGAAGAGATAACACAATAAGCTAGTAGGTGTGGAGTGTTCTGATCTTCCATACTGGGGTTTTGGATTACTAATACTATGAGGAGGGGTCTCATAGGCGGCCCCGGGCCAAATCCGCCTGCCAATCATTGGATTTTTGGCATTCACTTGCTCTAAATATAAAGGAAACAAAGAAATTCAGGTGTATTTGGCCCTCAGTAGGAACTTTCAAAACATGTTCGGCAATCTCTGGCCCTTTAGCTATTATCAGTGAGGAACCCTCTGTACTAGAGAATAATTTTTTTGCCACTTTTGGGCAAGATTTGAGGATGTCTGAATAGAAAACGCGTTCAGTAGAAGAGTACCATACAACTTGAAATTTGGGAAGTATCTGGGCAATTATGATATGAATAGACAACCCAGTTAATTTATATGGTGGCTTTTAAATCGGAGGCAAAACCCAATTTTGAAAATAAAGGGTTAAATTTAATCGACCACCACCATTTGCACATAATACTTAGCCATAATTGTTTTACCTATTCAATCTATGAATTAGGAAAGAATTCAACACAAAACATTAAACGCATTAAGCACAATTGTCAAGAGTTTGATTTGATTTGTAATGTTATTTATCTTTTCATCAGTGAGATGTCAGAACTGAACCATGCATTTATAATTAGCTTAACTTGATGAATAAAAGTTTAGACTTAGCTAATTCGGTTTTCTTTAAATATATTTTTAATTCAAAAATGCCAAAATACTTTTTACCCAGACTTACGAAACATATAAATGCTGGGTGTTTTTGTAGCTTAATAATTCTATTTTACAATTTTCATTTTGATTTATATACACATCCTCATGCATGGCATGATTGTTGCAACTTAAAGTTGCACATAAATAAATACACTGCAACCGGGACAGGAGCTACTATAAAAACGAGTAGAAAAGTGACACTGATTGAAACCAAGTATCTTTGTAAAGTATTTTGGCCTTTTTGATTTGGTGACATGCTAACATTTTTAGCTAACATGATCAAAACATTTGAACTGTACGGCTTATAAGAGTGCAAACTTCATTGTAACCCTGGACACCATGTAAACGCTACACCTAAAATAATCAAAGAGTATGTATCGCCAAATGTTGGCACAAAACGGAGCAAAGAGCATTTGAATCAATCAGAGGCCAAAACTTCACATGAAACCAAGTGTAACTTTTGCAGTCTGAATTTACACCATCTAGAAATTGGGTTCGTTGCAGTGAATTTGGAACCAAAGGTAACCGACTTGTTTTTCTTGTGCACTGTTTTGGACATAATTTACAGCCTGAACAAGGAAACTGTCCGTTTGGCCTGGACTGAGAATTTGCATGCCTGCATGATTTCAGATTGGTTGAATATTTGCCAGAAATGCATTTCATTACACCACCCTTTCTAAAACATTTCAACCTCTTCTTTCCTCCCCTGGTATAACCATCCACACCAATACCAACACATCCCTTACAAATGTGTGCACCATTTTCTTTACAGACCCAAAATTTTGAAGTCAACTTTGAATCAATATTTTGACAAGTAAATACTTTGCACAAATACTACAACATTTTCTGCCAACTTCTTATCTGGATTTACTTTGACACTGTCTCTATTGCTACAACCATAAGAGAAATTTGCAATGTTCTGCCTTTGTTGGCCAGAGCTTAAAGTGTTCTGCGGACTAACAATGGGTACTGCCGAGTTCAGCTCACTTTCATGGAACATGATTGAGTAGTTGTTTGGGGGGTGGCTTCCCAACATTGGTGAAGAGGGACTTCAGAACAGTTAGTTCTTTTGTCAGAAGCTCCACTCTTTTGTTAAGTCTTGTGTTCTCTGCTGTTAATTCGTCTACTCGCGACTGTAGCCCCAAGTTCTTTTCTTTGCTCTTCTGGCGACTTTTGCGGACGGCAATATTGTTCCGTTCACGCTTCAGTCGGTATTTCTTCAATTTCTTTTGTCTACAGGCGGACGTTGCCTGGACCGCTTCGCTCCGCCTTTGCCGCGTGGTCCTCCTGGGCTGCTCTGGGCACTTCCAGGCTCCGATGCCGTCTCACTTGGCTCCTGCTGAAGGGAAAGCTGCTGATGGGAGCTCTGGCCGTGGATGTAGTAGTTGCCGGTGGACGGCTGGCCCTCCCCTTCCTGCAGCTCGTTTATTTGAGGCATGTATTCACCCGTGATGTCGTCAGAGTCTGACCTTGGTGAAGCTGCAAAGACACAGAATAAATACTTTGGTAAGTTATAATCTACAGGTGGGGTAGAGTCGTCAATTTCTAATATTTTACTTTGGCATTTCATTTCCACTCACAGAAAACGCCCAATTCATGATTCATAATTATGAAGTTATGCTGCCTTAATTATGGAGAGTTCTTCATAAATTGCTAATCTGAGAATCCCAATGCAATGTAAACTATAAAGGACCTACTACTGCCCAGTCCCATTCCCGGGGTTCCCATTGCCAACTGAAATGCCATGTACTTGTTTGAATAATTAGGAAGCTATTCTGTAACATTGAACTTTCAGCATTCTTTGAAACTGAACTAAACTAACAGATACACTGATACGTCACATTTTAGTGTACAAATCAAGTAGGACATCCTAATAATATTGTGTAGCGGTAGCCCTTCAATCGTCTTCCAGTTCAAGGCTTTTAGCATCCATGGGGTTATACATGTAGTATTAACAATTTTGTGTATATTGGTCAAATTTAGATTTTAGTCCCTCCCTTTATAATCAGATTTTTCTCAATAATACGGTTGGATGTAGTATGACATGAGTTATAACCATTTCCACCTTTATTTTATAGTTTAACATGTTTTCATTGATTTCAATCACATGCAAATCAGTCCATTCTCATACATGTTATGGCATAAACATTGTGGTCGTGATTGAAACAATGAAGTGTCAAAAGGGAATAAAAGCACACTGATCTTACCTGGATTGCTGTCTGTGACTGCCGGTGTGCAGGGAGCAGTATCAATATCGGATACTGGGTTGAAGCAATATCGCTGGCTGGTGGTGGTGGTGCGTCAGGATCGGGCTTGATCAGATGAGGCAAATTGAATTCGTGAGGTTTGGGTGGGGAAGTTGAGAGTCCAAACTGTGCAAGATCGAAGTTGGGATTCGGTTGTTCTCCCGATTGATGAATATACTGGCTAAAGTCAATGCTGTTTTCGTTCTCGTACAGACCACCAATGTCGTCACCAAAAGCAATTGGATCACCAAACAGAAATACTTCACAGTTTTTCTGGGTTTTTTCTTGCTCAGTCCCGAAGAAATCGGTGTCGTAGAAATTAGCCGGTGAATCCATGTCTGTAGCACATGGTGACCGACTCTAGAATGATTGAAGAAAGCCGTGTCTACTGATTTAAATGGAGACTTTCCACCGTGCAGGAGGTTTTTCCCAGATGAATCCAACAGGTAGGAATGATGTCAGTTACCAGTTTTGGGTTAAAATATAGCTTTCCGCGGGCAAAAAATGCCGCGAACGTCTACCTTCTAGTCACGTTGAGAAAAGAATGACACCAGATGGGCGCATGTACGTTCCTATGACGTGTAGAAATGGACGCATCACTTATTCATACAAAAATTAGTCCGCGTGGTAATCCCCTTATGTTTTATGGTTTTTACTGCTCCAAACCACCAAACCTCACGATGCCTCACATTCAAATGGATCAAAACAATTCCAAGTTAACAATGGTGTGCTCAATCTTCTCTAAACTTGACAAATTACCCAGAATATGGAGTACTATTTTTTGGTGAAGGACGATATCGAGAGTCAAGCGGGAGCACCCGTTGGTAAATTAGAAAGTAGTCGTTTTCTTACATTTTGATTTGTCACAAGGGTCGCTAATTGATCGGCTCACTGCTTTCGTCATGCAAAGGGAGATTCCAGAAATAAGGATGACGATTGCGCAATTTTTTGCTTGACGAGTTGAAGCATATGGATACCCACGGCAATGTGACACGACAAATCCACGTTCGTGTCTTCGTGGCTTGCAATGGAGGGGTGGGGAATCCCCATGGCATGCGGGCTGCCGGGGCTGTGATGTGCAGGACATAGAAAGGCTTTGGTCAAAGGCCCGGGGTCAAAGAAAGGGAGAGGCCGGGTGCGCATAGAAACATTCTTTTTTTTCTAAATTTGCACCAGGTATGTAGGGTTTCATTCCCCCGGGTTCATTCAATTAGGCTAAGTACAATTTTATCATTGTATAAATTGTCACACTCTAAAGATATAGATTTAAAAAATAAAAAAAAAAAAACACGGAAAACGGTATGTTGAAAACTTCCCAGTTCCAGGAGAATAGCAAAACTTTTGAATGAAAACTAAACATTTTTTAAAAAGTTATATGTGGCTAAAATAAGTTTTTAGAATTAGAGGGGGTGCAAGCATTATATGGCAGGCCGGGTTTCCTATTACTCTAACGTAATTACATATAAAAATATTTAGAAAAATAAGCATGGGTGTTTTCATGCACAGTCAAGGTAAGCCTACCTTCCAGCTGCAGAAATTCATTGTCCAATTTTGAAGAATGTGGAATACCGATTTAGGCCTATAACTTTTTACATAATTTATGCCTACAGTATAGTGCAAGACATTTTGTGTTAGTGATACATTTATGTGCGGCTCTAAATGCTCACTTTCTTGGGATAAAATTGTAACATTTCATTTTAAATTTCAAGTATTGAATCTAAAAAAAATTGGTATGAATAATATTAACTTATTTTTGAAAATTCTGTTTTAAAACTGAAAGAATACATGGGCCCACCTAAAATTGAAAGCATCACCGCACATGTTCCTTTTTGTATAAGAAATATTTAGAGCTCAGCTCGATTTGACATAGCGATTGTAACATTGTGTGTCAAACTTTTGGAACCTCAGATGTGAATATTTTTCTCCTTTTCTAAGTACACGCCAACTATTTCTAGGTATTGCTCCTATTTCATCTATTTTTACCGCATTTTTTAGGTATTTTACTCACTTGATTTTTTTTAATTTTCAAGATATTTTATATTTGTTTGTGAAATGTTATGGAAAAATGAAAAAAGGGCGTCAAAATGCTGTAAAACACATCTCGCATTAGCTTTTTTCATATAAATAATGAATACAAACAAAACGAATATGCATTCACATTGGCCATTTCACATTTCTGAAAAAACTTGTTTTGCCTTTTATTGTCTAAATATTGCTTTTACAACAACACACCACAAATTGAATTTTGATGCATGCATTTAAGCTGAGCTAAAACTATGCAGGACTATATCATGGTCTTGCTTATATTTTTTTACCATCATTTTCGTGGTGTCGATTATTTTTGACAGGTTTTTCATGTGCTTTCATTTTATTACTCGATTTTCAGCTTGCCTAATTTTGTTGAATGGCCGATTTCCCCGTTGCCCAGGAAAACGACATAAGCGTTTTGCCTAACTTTATATAATCATCACAACGGGCCGACAGTTCGAAATGGCAATCAGTCTTCTGCTACCTGTCTAGGTCATTGCAAGTGTAATTTCGTCCCAGTAAATTTTTTCCAATGAACGTAATAAAATCGGGTTTTCCAAATGGCACACCAAACAATGCTCGCCTCTGTTGTTTTTTTTTTTTTTGCCATGTCAAATATTCCCATCCCTGTCTGTGTACTTCACACATAGCCCTGGAGCTAGCACCCATTGGTAACCATCTCAAGTACAAACGGTTGGAGTGATTAATATTTTGACAGCCTGAGAGGAACCCCTGAAACGCGATTCTTAAGTGCCGCAAGTGGTGCCTTAAGGAGAGGGGGCCAAAACAAAGTTTGTACAGGGTGTCAAATTTTTTAAATTGATCCAATCATGTTGAAAAGCACACCATGTTATGTGTCTAACCATAAGGATTCCGAAAAGGTATGTTGTAATATGTACAGCCTAAAGATTCAGAGTTGAGGCTAAAAACAGCAAAAATCAATAAAAAGGGTCAATTTCAGTTTGTACGAGGGGTCAATTTAAAAAAATTGCTATTGCTCCGATTTGGATAAAAAATGTGCAGATTATTGGTGGAGCTCATAGGATTAAAATAAGGAATAGTTTTTTGAGTGTCTCAAATGCTTGCTTAAGAAAAGTAGGGGGGTAACAAGATCAAGCCCCATTGAATGCATGGACGTTGACCTTCGTGCCCCTACATCGGAAACTTAAGCATTTAAGACAGTTAAAACTATTCCTTATTTTAACCCTATGGACTCCACCAATAATTTGCACCATTTTTTATCCCAATCGGAGCAACTTTACAATTGACCCCTGTACAACTGAAATTGACCCTTATTATTGATTTTTGCTGTTTTTAGTCCTAACTGAAACTTTAGGCTGTAATATTACAAACTATACCTTTTTCGGAATCCTTATGGTTAGACACATAACATGGTGTGCTTTTCAACATGATTGGATCATTTAACAAATTTGACCCCTGTACAAACTTTGTTTGGCCCCCTCTCCTTAAGGCACCACTTGCTGCACTTAAGAATCGCGTTTCAGGGGTTCCTGTCAGTCCCTCAACATATTTAATCACTCAAACCTTTTGTACTTGAGATGTGTTCAAATGTGTGCTAGCTCCCGGTTAACATCTCTGACCCTAAAAAAGCAAAGTATAGGCAAAGCATAGGCACCAGCATAATACTTCAATTTGGATATACAAAATATAGCACCCTCCTTACCTTCTTACTGTGCATCATTGTCTAATGGTAAGTACAATTTTTGGCATAGTAAAATAACATTATCAATCCACAACCAAAACTAATTATAAAAAATGTAGCTTATCGTATAGGGTGTAAATCATTTGGAATAATCTTGGTGATAGGATAAGAAATTCCCACAATTTATTTACTTTCAAGAATAAGGCTTAAAGAGGTTTCTTTTTAATTTCTACTTGGCTTCTTTTGGAGTATTTCATCTACTTTAATAATGTATCATTATTAATAAGTTTTCTGTTCTTGCCTTTTTGTACATAATTTTGTGATTTTATGTCCACAGCCCCAAGGAAGAAGAGCATTGTGTTGAAGTGGGCTTTCGTGGTTAAATAAAGTTGAAATAACTGAACGAACGAACTGGTTTATGGTTTGGGTGAACCTTTTTTTTCTGTGTAAGCAATTATTTTTTGAAAATGCCGTGAACCTATTTGCCGTGGGGGAGGGGATAATTTAGCAGTATTTTAGGAATCACGTTCCAGGGATCCCTCTGAGTTATTATATGAGAACTCCATGGTGTTACAAATGTCTGCTATCAGGACCATACGCAGGATTTAATTTATGGGGTGCGGGACTTTTGAAAAAGTGGATCTTTTTTCGAAAAAAATTGACTTTTTTATGTAAAAGTGGACCAACACCCCCTTTAAAAATGGTCCTTTTTGAACATTTCAATCACCAAAAAGTGGACTTTGTCAAAATTTCTCTCAATTTTGGACCTTTTTATTAATCAAAAAATTAAGCAAAACGTGGATCTTTTGCCCTTGTGGATTTTTTGGGGAGGGGGTGTGACCGCTATTTTATACTTCCTGGCCTTCGGGATGAATATGCCATGAACTTGAATCTGTGCCTAACTTTTTAACCTGGTTCTGATGAAAGAGTGCTCTCACACCGTGAATACAGACGCCTGACAGACGCAGCCCATGCTGGACCACCCCTCTTCAATGTAGCACACACATTCACGCACACAAGTAACGAGCAGGGTCAGGGTAGAACAATCACTTTATAGCAAGGTGTATAGCAATCATTAAAGAGACACGAGGACATTTCCGAAAGAAGCGGCCCCATTTTTTTTACCGGCAGTTCAAAACAAGGTTTGCAGTTTTCTTTTGCACTTTTTATTCAATAAACTTTTGAAACCTTCTCGGTAGTGGTCTACACTGATCCAGTGCAATTTAACGAAATTTGTATCCTCAAAAAATCTCCTCCTGTCACTTTGAAACAGCAGGTCAATTTTGGCTTTTAAAAATGGCTCCATAGCCCAAACACAACCAGGGTCCCGACTCATTTATGCAAATTTTTTTGCCGTTAAAAAGTTATTGAGCTTATTGTCTATAGATGTAATGATAAAAAGGGATATTTGGTTGATTTTTAGCTTCAAGGGCAGGTAGCCAGACTTGGGGGGGGGGAGATAAGAAGTTTTGGGTCATATATCACATTTTGGTATCGTTAAACAGCTGTTGCATCGTTCCATGCCCCAAACCGGCTGAAACGCCTGCTGCAATGTGAAGCGTTAAATGCCCTCGCTTAGCATGCGTTATGCAGCCACACACATCCCACATAATACATTTTTATGCCAAATAAAAACATTCTTTATTCTCGAGCATGTGAGGATGGTGGGTGCATAATATTTTGCATTCATTTTATTGTTGGTTTTAGTTCACATAGATGTTGCATGGGTTCAATTTTTTTTCAATAAAAATTACAATTTTTGTTTGAATTTTTCAAAAAGGTTATCGGTGATCCCATACTTTTTTTGTTTTATTAGAAAGTTGAGTGAGCACTATAAATATCAAAACCTCAACATTTTGCCATAATTTTGAACTATACAGAAAGTGTATATGAAATAATTGGTTTTCCATAGACTTATGTAGTTCATTTTGGTGAAAACTGTGCATTTTTTCAATGGTTTGTCCCCAGAATGATCTCGGTTGACCCCAAATTTTTTTCTTGAATTTTTGGTTAATATCAATGAAATCGTATTATTGTAAAGTTTGAAAGAAAAAATATGGCAGAAAGTATATATGAATCAAACTCCTTAATCCATCCTACCTAATAAGCTAGCTCATAAAATGTATTATCACTTCTACCATCAAAACTGCAACTTTGTTTCCTACGATACTTGGTGGTAAGTGGTATGTGCCAGACTCTCATATCAAGTAGAAAACATGATAGACAATAAATCGGAACAAGCCCTTTAAAACCAATAGCCGATGGAGACATTACGTCTGCTGCAATGCTGCTGCCAAGTTATTAATATTAATGACCATTTGCATATTAGTTTTTTAATAAACGTATTTCAGTAAGGCCAATGGAATTTGATTCTTAGTTTCTCCTTTTTGGAGATTTTTAAAAGTCGACAAGGTCCCTTTCATTCTTCATTATCACTGTCAATTTCATTATTTTGCTGGTATTTCATTTACATCTAAGGCATCTTGAATACACTACTAACCTTGTATTTGTTACATTAAACAAAGTTTACAAGTGCCTATTTAACAAACAAGGGTATTTTGGCAGTTATTTCTTCAAACTTTAAAAAACAGTTCAAGCATTTTGTAACCAAGTTTTTTATGACAATCGGGACAAAAATCAGGAGAACATTCATTATTAATGCTATGCTGTGACACCCCCTCCCAGTAACTGCTTAAAAAATGACAGGAAGGATGCTTGAATATTTTGAACAACTGAAAATATGTTTTTATTATCAAGTTTTCAAGAAAAACATTGTTTTCATAAAATAATGAAATATTTGCCACAGCGGCAAATATGACGCGCGCTCCAACAGGAAACTAAGACTCAAATTCCCTTGGCCTAATCCTTTTATCACCTAATATCTCAACTTCTAATTTGGTAGGTTGATAATATAGAGTAGTGTTGCTTTCCGTATACTTTCTGCCAGGTTATGAATATCAATACCCTGGGAGCAATGAGCTTATGTTCTGTTGATACTTGCTCCCCAATTCATAACACACTTGCCCTGATTTTTTTCTTAACCAATGGCGGGGGTCAAATTTAGGATTCTATGAGGAAGGCCGGTCCCCCCTGACTGACGAAAACAACGTGACCTCAGAAATGAAAATCATCATGGAGTCTTCGAGGTGATTTCGTAACGGCGCTGCAAGCCACTTTTTTTGTCATGAGACCGGTTTCGGGTGCTCTCCACCGCATTTTACATACCTGCGAGGATCCTTACTGCTTCTGCACTTCTGTGGACAAAACTACAAAGCTCAAAATCCAGGTAAAGGTCTAAATTTTCGTGGAAATGTTTCTAACAGTGGCCTTTTTTTCCACTGAAGCTCTGTGTTGTTTTTGATGGCGTCCCCCCCTCCTCCGTGCAGTTCGCTTTCGCCTATTGGTTACACAATTAATACATGGGCTCGCTTTAGCACAGTGCTGCATGAGCAATCCGCGCTGTGTTTACGAATATGCTGTACGACTGGCCCGATTGCGTAACCATTTCATGTGAAATTTGGACCCGATGACAGGAATGGTTAAACTGATGTCTAATTATTGTAAATTCTAAATGGCAATGCAAGTCAAAGAAAACCAATCATCTTAGTTGGTCTTGACTTGAAGTTGAAGTTGAGACTTCAGGCTGGCTTGGATGACTTTTTTTGGCTGCTTTTGAAGTTGAGCCGAGGCTGAGCCATGCAAGAATGTGATCATGAGTCTGAGACCTGAGTTTGAAATGTTTATGCCTGTCCTAAAAAATGTACTCTCCTCGATGCTTAGTTCTGTGTAACCAAAACCAGAGGTCACCATTATCTTTTAACCCTACTCGTTATCATCTACTGACCTATGGTTCTGGTTACCACGTCTGGTTAAACGGGAAATGGATCACCCGAACAGTCGAAATTTTGCGAAGTGCACGCCTTTTCATACTGCTGCGTACCAAAAAACTATATTGTCTAAATATTAACACTTCCACTTGGTGCTCTAGATACCGTCCATCAACCTGTACCGTTCATTTTTTTGATATGTCCTTCCATGGCGTAAAATTAATGTAAATATAAGGGCCTCCGAATAGACCATATCGCTAATCGGTAATATCACAGAGGGCGCCCACCGCAACATGATGGGATCGAAAAAGGGCAAACACGAACCCGGAATGTCGCATCTACGATCGCCGCTGTGTTGACGTATAGAAACTACGGCATGTATATATGGGTCGGCAATCCCCATCGGCGGCCTTTCCCAAACCCTACAAATATATTCTACAAATTTGATCACGAGAAATTGTAACAAGTTATAAATTAAATACAATTTGATATTCCCTAATGACCCCAATATTAGGGAAATATTGCTCTCGATATAGCTATTTATCATAAATTTCTACGCGATAGCATGAATGTAGCATCATTTTTTGCAGTTGGCCTTAATTGCTTCCCTCCCTATCGGGTCATAGCGGCACAAAATTTTGCGAAGTGGGGCCCTATCTAAAGGCCCTTTTCAGAATTTACCCAGAACATGAAACGCATAACCACACCACAACAGCTACGACAATAAAAGAATATACATTCCAATATCAGCTATATCACATAGACCCATAACATGATGATAACCATGAAAACCGAGTCCTTTCTGTTTGCTATCCTTTCTCTTGTAAGGGATTTTATTTCAAGTACCTGATACCCGGCTAGTTTTCCTTAGTTTATAATTAATTTGGATATCTGCTAGTTGTTTTAAAATATATTGAACAATATTGGTCGAGCCTATATCGGCCTACCATTTTTAATTAAAACTATAGCTTGGGACAAGTGCTGGCCTTGGTGGTAAAACTAACACTATTTTTCTTTAATGTTTTCGACCTGACTGCTAATTTATTGCAGCTTATTGGCCTATAGGCCTACGAATTGTTACAACGTTATTAAATCGCTTAAATCACATAAGTTTATCCAATATTCATTTTACTACTTTATTTAACATAAACAGGGCATATACAATGACTGCAGACCCACAATATCCCAGCAGCTACCAGCCTTAGGCATATGCTTCGCAAAATACGCCAGATGAAGCTTCGTTAAAAAGTTAACACGAACAAAATAACCATATATCTCTTCAGGATGAAAATCTCCGATCGTTATTAGTATATTACAACCAAGAAGTTGAAGAACAGCACAATGATCGCCCACCTAAACCTGATAAAAAGTCCTAAAAGTAATTTACAATTCGCCGAGCAAATGATGTAATGTGCAATTTAGATTGATGTAAAACCTTCGACAACAGCCAAGATGAAGAGTCATTAAAAGTTGCTAACACTAAAAGAATACCCATATATTCCTTTTTTAGGTCATCTCAGATCATTATAACAATCAAACAGCGAAATGATCGCCACTAGGTGATAAAAGGTCCTAAGAAGTTGAAAGAGTAAGATTTTTAAGCATATCCGCACAAGCAAATTACGTAGTTCTTCTATGTAAACAACTGGCGGAAGTGACAGCGGCCGCGTGCGGCGCTCTTGCCCCTTTATCGGCCCCATGACGCATTGCGGTTCCGATTAGCGATAAACCTATTACTCTAGAGCATTTTTCAGCTCAATGTTGACATTCAATTTTTGACCTACGGCTTTGTCATGTAGTCTCTAGCTATCCCACGGTCCGTATTGAACTCAAAAAAGGAACGCGCTCATTTGGTATTGTTTGGAGTGATTGAACGCGTATGCCGTTCGTATTATTATTGAACGCGTGTATCTTTTACCAGCCTTTTACGAAAATAAATGGGTCATCGTCATATCGCTCAAGGTATTTGTGATTTGCGCACATATTTTTACTAATACATATACATTTAAACTTCCACATTACGTGCCTGATCTGATAGTATAAACAACAGTGGCATCACCAGACCTTACAAATGGGGGTGGGTGGGTTGGGTTAAGGAACAGAAGGAATTTTGCTGATGGGACAAATTTGGATCCGTCTCCGTAAGCACTAGGTTATTATTAAGGGGGGGGGGGTTCTCACAAGCGGGATGAAGTATGGGTTTGTGCCGCCTCTAAGACCCTCATTTTTTTTTTTAGGACCATTTCAGTTCCAGAGACCATACTTTTATGTCCAAGATATATTTTAACTGTTTTTTTCAAAAAAATGCAAAAGAAAAGTAAGCTGTTGGAAAATTGATTGGATTGTGGATGAATCAAATTTTTTAATAATTTTTTTGGAAAAGTTCAACTACGTTAAACCTTAGCCTGTTTTAAAAATTGCTTGATGAAGTTAATTCATCTCATCCAGTGGACATTTAGATTCCTTTTCAAAATCAATACGCCCGGGGATAGATCTAGCTACCTGGCAATGGATATTATGACATGATGCAAACCACAATGTTTATTTAAAGGTGAGTCGCCCAAATAGTTCTTAGTTTAAAAAAAAAAATCTACCTCCTTTCGTCCATTCAGAAAAGATATCATGTTACACTTCTCTGCTCCAAATAGCACCAAAAACTCTGCATCTTGATTTATCTTCATATTAAAAACGGGAATGGCACCGTTGATTGATATACCGTTGAGTTCACAATGTCCTGGCCCGACACCCCCCAGCGAACACGTTTGAAGTCGCGTTCAAACACTCCAAACACTATACCCCTACATACTCGTAAGTTTGTCAGTGTATGGACCCTGGTATGACCAGGGTGTGACCTTTAACCTGTATTGCTCATCGGTTGGGACTTTTAGACGAAAAATGTTGGATTCTGCCTTGTCCTAAAATTGTCCAAAATCGTATTGGTGTTGGTTTTTGTTCACGCCTGGAGGAAACGGCAGGAATATGGAAAGAAGCAGAAGGTATGTGAGAATTCTTCTTCACATGAAAAGTGGAGGTAACTGGGTTTTGGTTTTAAATCGGTGCTGTGGAATTCTTGCCTTCTATCTGGGAATACCCCACGCCAATTACTACATGTACCTGGAACCAGAGGGCCGTTAATGATACTACAGTGTTCAAAGATAATGCCGACCCTCGGGTTTCAGTTACTGGAACTAAATCGTAATGCAGAATGTGAGTCTGTCTATCCAAAGGACTCTAACTGGATGCTAGATTTAGTCCTGTTGATCATGACTAGTGTAGATAGTCATAACTTTTTTATGGCTGCTGTAATCATAGACTATCTAGTCAGGACGAGTTGTGTGTAGTGAAAAGTGCCATTTAAGCGGCCCCAGATAACCCGACAACTTGCTCTAACTTTACAGCATGCAAAAGTGGCTTAAATATTCAGTATTTGCACTCAAACGCTTATATGTAGGCAGTCTTGAAGAGTCTTGTGCATCAGTGATAATAATTTTTCAAGATTTAAAATTACATTAGAAATTGTCAGGTGCAAACTTACCCTTGTTGTGTCTACATGGGCTGCTAAATTTGGCAGCCCTGTGTACATGTTGACATGAACTTGTTTGGGAACAAATTGTAGCAATGGTTACAAATTGGGTAAGACAATATTCTACAGACTCTGAGCTGCCTATGTATGTCAAAAGAAAATTATTTTTCTTTTTATTTAGGAAAAATATACATCTCAAAACTTCTCAAACCTTAAATGGGATTGGAACTCCACAGAACACCAAAAGATTCTGTCTAATTTAACTAAAAGATGATGCCATAAGTACAATTATTGGAACTATGCTCAGATGTGCTTACAGAAAGTTTCACTGTTACAAACAGTGGCGTATCTTGGGGGGGGGGGCATTGGGGGCGCTTTCCCCCGGGTGACCAAGATGCGCCAAAAAGAAGGGAAGGAAAGAGAAAAAAAAGAAGGAAAAGGGAGAAGAAAGGGAAAGGAAAGGGGGAAAAAGGAAGGAAAGAAAGGGGAAGGAAAAGAGGAGGGAGGAAGAAAGAGATAGAAAAATTCTTATGGCGAAAGGATGGAACTGTAAAGGAAAGCTGCGACTGAGAAGACTGAGAAGAAGCGCCAAAAATAGGGCGAAAATGGGGATAAATTATAAAGGGAAAATCCGAATAAAACAATGTGCAAAAAAAGAGAACCTAGAACAACCACGTTATAAAGGAAGGGGCACCAAAAAGCACAATATAAAAAGCAAAATAATAGCGAAACAAAAGGGGTGGTGAAATAAAATGAAAAGAAAAGTGAACTAAAACAAACAAAAAAGGTGCAGCAAAATGAGACGAGAAAAGAAAACGGAGGAGAAAGGAAAGGGGCGCCAAAAAGGACCGAAAGGAAGATGGAAAGAAAAGAGAAATAAGAAAAATAAGGGGCGTCAAAAGTAAAAGCATAAACGGTTGAGAAAAAGTTTAAGGGATTAAAGGGGCGCTAAAATAGCAAAGGACATTGGAGCTAACGAAAAAAACCAAAAGGGGTTGAAAATAGTTTAAGAAATAGACGCAAAGAATAGCAAGGGAAATAGGAGTTTAAAGGGGAATGATAAGGGGCGTCAAGACAGAAAAGAAAATGGAAAAAGGTTGAAAAAAATAGGAGAGGGCGCGAAAACAGCAACTGAAACTGGCAAGAAAAGGGCGTCAAAACAGAAAAGAAGGAAAGGGGTTGAAAAAAGTTTAGGGAAATCTAAAAAGAGCAATATAGAGATAAAAAGTGCGTCAAAAACGGAAAGGATACGAAGAACGTCAAAGAAAGAGCTACCATTTAGGAAAAATCAAATTGTATTATTATTATTAGAAAAAAAATCAAATTGAGCCTTAAATGTACCAGGAACCAGGAAATGCAAATAGAATTGATGTGGTTTGTGTCAAGTCTACAAGGAGGGACTAGAAAGCATTCAATATTTGGGTTGGTGATGACATCATTAGTGACACTATTGATTTTTCAGGGAGTAATAGAACATCCAGGTGACTGGTGTGAATCTATTCATGACACTGACTGAAAATCAATAGTTTCACTAATGATGTCACTGGTAGTGTATTCTTTTTTCTGGCCCTGTTTATTGGAATGGAATGTCCCGTAAAGATTTGGAATAGGTTTATCATCTCATTTCCTGGGACCTTTAAGATGAGCTAACGCAAAACCAAGGAGAATGCAGCTTCATTCATTCATGAACAACTAAATCAACGTCCGACCACGTTCATTATGATCCAAGCCTTTTTCGCGTTAAGTTGGCGTCTGTTGATTTAAGCTAGTTGTTGGGAAGTTGAAACTAGCTGTTATTTTATCACTTGCAGTCCTGTTTCCAGACCATTTTCAATGTGGGGGGGTTGCCGACAAAACTGTCCATTTGCCAGTTTCAAAATTTCAAAAATTTTCAGGCTCGCTACCCTCGCCAAAAAAAAATTGTATATATTAGGCATATATACAAGAAGACGTGGAATGGCACGCCATTTTCAATTTCCACAGGGGCGCCAAAAGTTCCTCATTTTTCCCCCCGGGGTATGTCATCCTGGATATGCCCCTGCAAACGCAGTCTTTGGCAGTAGACTAACTGTATCACGGTTCTGTAACGGCCACTATCATGGGAATTGGGTGAGAAAATAATAAGGCCCCATAAAAAAAATATTTTTGATTCACGTCCGGAGAATTTTCCAAATTTGATGAGGGAGGGGCCTTTTTTTTCCTTTTGACCTCGATCGAACTATACTATTTGCTGTAGAAGTGCCACATAATCAGGGTTTATTATAGTGCGGCAAATTCAAACCTTGCAGTGTATATAGCATACCATATGCCCTGCGATTTATTTGGACCTATTGCTGGGGGAAATAAGTCCTATAGTATTACTTAACACTTCTACAGCAAATATTTCCAAGACTGCATTCCAATAGTTGTCAATAAGTTCACTTGTTTTGTTTCTGATCCACCCCTTGCAAGAACCAGAGAGCACCCTGCTTCAATGGGCATTGAATGGCAGGGGTAATTGTTTTATATTTTACAATATCTTAAACTATCTTTGTTTCCAATAGCCTTTTCATAGGAAGAATGTTTTCCTTAGGCAAATGACTCAAAATTTTATCAACACTTTTTGAAAAATTATGTGACCATGTTTTAAATTTTGGATCCTCTACATATAGATGAGTTGAAGTGCCGTCAACCCAGGCAACGAATCAAAGCATTGCCCTGCAGTATGCGTTAGCACCTGCTGGGCTTGTGCTTTTAAAATTCGCACTCAATCAGGCTATTGAATGCTGTAACTGTATGGGATACCTTCGCACCTCTAACCTGTCAGTAGACCAGGTGCTAACTTGTGTTTGTAAACATTGATGTCCCTCATCTAAATGGAAAGTGTTTTAAACACCGAATTTTGCATATTTTCACATTTTCCAAGGATTGGTAAACAGCTGGCAACCCAAAAGACTGAACACGTGTAACAACGAACTCTAAGAAAAATCCTTTAAAAAGTAAAGGGCGAGTCAAAAGGAAATATCCATGTAAAGTGCATGGGAAGAGATTAGTAAGGTGACATTTCGTGGGAGTTTTTGCAAGTTGACTTATGTGATTTTTTAGACACACTTAGCCAAGGCTATGAACGTAAATATTTTACCACAGAGTGAATAGGGGTTCATATCCTCGTTACATTACTTTTTAAGAGACACTGCACATTTGAAAAATAGTGCGCCCTCAAGATTTTTTCAAAATTCGATATTTTTGCATCCTTTCGGCTTTTATATACAAAGCCCTCACCCGAACTGATCAAGGCCCAATCAGCTTCCTTATGGTAACAGAACATTTTATAATTTCCGGCGACGTAAATCAGCATACGACTAAAATGGCGTTTAACACAAGAACACGCACGGCGTAATGCATGTTTCCCACGCTATGCAACCTGTTTTTTATCGGTCCTATAACCTTGTTGATTTTAATATCAGTGAGACGAGTCAAAAATATTCATGTAATATACACATTTGTTGATTACAATTATGGAAATACTTAAAGTTGGCCTATCATATTTACCTGGATGTCTTTATCCTCATATCAATGTCCTATCTGTTTTGGGGTAATTTATTTTTTATGTGTACAATATATCTCTGTTCTTCCAATGGCCTAGACTATCATTTGAGAGCAATTGAAGAAATTTCATATTTTTTGTGAAAATGTGCCAGTGCCGCTTTAAAGGAAAAAATGCGACCAATCAACTCTATACTTACCCACCACAAGATTGCATGACCCTGCTGACTCACCTGCAGCAGAACTGAAAGAAGCAATTCCAGATTATTTGGCATGCCTACGGCGTAATGTATATTACAGGATTCGGCAAACGTACCAACGTGATCACTAACATTTTGGTTTAAATATTTAAATCCCTTTTAAAAAAATGCTTAGGAGCTCTTTCCCCAAAATTAAACTCCCCCTTGCAGCAACATTGTCACCCAATGACTTCATATTCTTTTCGTTAAATTTTCCTCTGTCCACCCAAGACCTTAAATGGAATCGCCTGGATAAGAGAGAAGGAGGCCCTCTATAATCATAATAGTTATATTTCACCATAATTTTTGAGTTGGTGTTTGACAACTACTTTATTGTGTACGCAGTTGTTTTTTATCCCCAAAATTCACTTGTATCAAGAAAAAATGAGAAAGTTCTGAGAAATTTCAGCGGCATGCTCTCCTGGAAAAAGCAAGCTTAGAATGCCTCCGTTTTCCAATACCATTTATTACTTACTGAAGAAACAGGAAGAATGTTGCATAGCTGCCCTTTGTCATGAGCTTGTACATAGACCTATTTGTCCTTCATAAGCTAACAAAAGGCTATATGAGGCGCCCTTTATAACAATAACCCAAATACCTATTAGCTTAATATGCCTGCTAAGATTTGGATTAATAACCGTCTTCAACACCAAGCAGACTGGATCAACACAATGGCCCATGACGGCGCTATTTATATCCAATGCAGTGGCAAGTTAACTACACTATGAGCTAATAAAATTAACAATTCCCATGGCGGCAGTTCAATAGCTTTCATTCACCATTGTTATTCGCGCAAATACATCTCCGTATGTTAAGTATGATTTATGATACCAGACATGCATGGGTCAGCTGTTGTTAACGTGCTCATCCAAGGCGGACTGAACAGGGCCCTTGGTAGATTAGCCTGCCTTACCACATATGAGTGGTATGGTTTGTATGTAAAAAGTTTGTTTTGTTTTTGGCAATTCCATTCAGTGTTTCCGCCCCCAGAAAACAAAATGCAAAATGAGGTCTTTCAACCCAAGACCAGAACTCCACTTCACATAAATATTGCCTAATTACATATACGCACATCTTGCACGTCTGCATTGTGGTTCTGTGGGTGGTAAATGGTTTCAATATGGAAATTCCAATTAACCCATTGAAGCCTGTAATTATAACTTTACATAAACCGACTTTTGGGGATTTATTAAATTGGATTTTTGAAAACCACAAAGGTTAACTTTGAGCATGTCGCTTTAATATGCAAAGGTTTCAGTTCATTCTTGTTTTTCATGAAAACGATAGAGGGCGCCCTCATTCCTTATCCGGCGATGTCCTTTTTTCAAAATGTTTTCAAATGTTCACCCCGCATTGCACTTTCAATTCATACAACTTAGAACAAGTAACAAGAAAGCTGGGTGACCACACAGTTACATCTATTTAACTGCAGATCATTTTTGCACCATAAACAACTGCCTAACTGTAAATAATTGCAATAGTAATGCACTTTTCAACCATGTCTAAATGTAATAGTAGAATGTGTGTGATAGTATGTACAAGTTCGGATTTTCATTCATGATCAATCAACATTACCATACGCATGCAGCAACAAATTTAAGAACCTCATTATTAATGGTAGCTGATCCAATCAAAACCCGGCCACTCATGTTTCCTCGAGGCCTCCCTTACATAAAAGCAATTAAATCAATCCAACATTTGGATAGTGAAAGATTTGTGAAAACGTTTTTATTTATAAAAATGAAAACATTCTTAAATGGGCATTTCGCGATCCACAGCATAGTCCCCTGGATTTACCTAAAAGAAATAGGGATTTTTATATCATCTGAACCGTTGACTCAAGTATTACAAAATAAAGTAATGTATCATCTTACTAATACCTTCACATACCAATTACATGGATATTTCCTCTTGACCCGTCCTTTCTTTTTTAAAGGAATTTTTATTTATTATTATTGATATCGCCCACGACTTACTGCATGTGGTGCCAAACGTATAAGCATCCGTTAATGCAATGCACTCATAACGATTTAAAGACGCTGTTAACCAGCAAATCACTGTAAAATTTCTCAGGCACATTCGCTAATATTGCCCCGTATTTCTACTCTTTTGAATATTAATATCTTTTTGTAAGTTTACGTTCAGGTTTTAACTTGGCATATCCATATGACGTAAAATTGCGCAACATTTCGTAAACTATCACACATGTAGATTTTAGAGGCTCTAAACGGCACGAATATTTTCTGCAACACTGCTATTTGAAAAGTAGGTCAAAACCCAAGCGAATAGAGCGGATAGCCCATAGGCTATCCTCGCCCAAAAAAGGATAAGAATTCACTCTTGATGAAATTATTAAAAAAAAATATATATATTGATGCGGTACCTAAATTCCATGCGGGCGGGGACGTGAATCAATTTTTTTTTTTTTATGGAGCCTAATAATAATTAAAACATACTATTCAGCAGTGATGGAGAGTTGTTTCTCTTGCTAATGCTTTAAAACTGTAATTTTGTGTTTTTGATCTCAAAAATGAAGCGATTTCTCTCCCCGGT
This sequence comes from Ophioderma brevispina, assembly GCA_023653785.1. Lineage (NCBI taxonomy): Eukaryota > Metazoa > Echinodermata > Ophiuroidea > Amphilepidida > Ophiodermatidae > Ophioderma > Ophioderma brevispina. The sequence continues at coordinate 21,608 of JAMKCH010017745.1, forward strand.
GAAAATTTTCACGCTTCGCAAAGGTGCAGAATTTTGAAACATTTTGATGTTTTGCTGGCATTTTTGTGCCTTTAAATGTATTTGATTCTTGAATTTGTTTCAGTGGAGTATGTTTCTAATAAGTACAAATACATTAAGGATGAAATTAGGATCCCAAACTTGATAATTAATTTTGATTTTTTCTTCCAAAGTCAATTTCGCCACAGAAGTCTACATGGTCTATGCTTATGGCCTGGGCCTTTTCCCAGTCCTAATTAGTAAAATATAGGGACTGAAACTGAGTCTACAAACACAGCTTTAAGCTAAGCCTTTTTATAGTCCGAGGTAGCCCGAGGTTTCTCAGGCATTTTCCGCTACGATAGCCCTAGTACTATCTCCTCTACAAAGCCAGAGAGCCAGTTCATTCATAGAACCGGGATACACTGTCCACTTGATCAAGAAACTATCCCTCAACTGCGCCAGATGACGGATAGAGACCGAGAGAGTGAAAATTCGGGCGGGCCTGCGTTGCAGAAAAATTCGACGATGGACTTTGATATGTAAATTAGTTACTCGCCAGTCGAATGCACTTGCAAAGACTTGAGCTTCCAGATCGGATTAACTTTTTTCACTAAGGATGCTTAAGCAAGGATTAACCGGTCATGTTTTGGTTTAACTTTCCGCCCATTTCTGGTACATTTAGACTTCTAACCGTAAATGCAGTGGCATTTACGGTTAGAATATTTCGAACAACTGTTCACCATATGTGCCACAAAGTCAAGAATTTTGGTATACTTACAGTCCTCAATGACACAAAATCCGTACATATATTATATATGATATGAAAACTTTGATGTCTTAGCATCCTACAAGCTCGATTTTAAAAATACAAACGGTGCACATCCATGAAATGTTGACCCTAAAAGGGCACAAAATGACCGAAAATTTGAACAAATAGCTAAACACAGTTGTCTCCCACTTCCGGCCATATATACGTAATTTATTGGTAATCAGCAAAAATAAGCGTGCTCGTGTCCATTCTAAAGAAATCACCAAGAACAGTCCAGAAGGCGACTGCTATGTTTAAATAGGGATCTTTTACGGTTAAGAAATCACCGTTTCAAAATCGACAGATTTTAACCGTGAATGGAAAATCAGTCAAGGAAAAAGTGCATTTTATAAATATAATTAAGGACTTCATCAAATGTAACTTTAGATTTTCATTAAGTGCTGTTTTTGTTCTGATTCTGAATTTGCTTGTTCCGCATCGGATCCACTGCGCACCCATCCCGCTTTTTTTTTTTCTCAAGACACTTGGTTACATAGCGTTGTAGGAGGTAGGTACGGACGATGATCAATGCTATGTGAACGAGCTTATGCACTTATCAAAAAATTCCCCGGCCCCTGGGTACCCAGGGATGGCCAGGACTTGTACTACCTGATAGCATGAAAAATACATTTAAATTCATGAATTAATAAATTTATATGAATAAATAAAATATTAAAGCTATTTACTAAAAAAATGAGATAGCTGTCTGCGAGTCCGTCCGGCTATGTGTTTCGTTTTGATTTGACATACCGTATATCCTCTAATAAACTCCCCGGGGGCGTTGCATTTTTCAAAAGGGGGGCGTTTATTTGAGGTCATTTGTTCCATTATAATTTACATTAAAAAACATCAGCAGCACCCTCTGCAGAGCTGCCAACTTTTAAAATTACCTTTCAGTACTCAGAAATCCGTAGTTGAGGTCCCGTATTTGTTTTGTGAGTTTCAACCTTTTTCGCAAATATGACGCCCGACCGCTGTGCAAAATAATGTATGATTCACGGGATGATTCGTTGTTACCTTACCTGTCTCCCACGTGATGTTAGTCTACTTTGTCGATCAACTCCAGCGATCATGCAGTGGCAAAATCAGCTATCACACTAAGGACCGCACATTACCAATC
>JAMKCH010017746.1:0-43718 GCA_023653785.1 Ophioderma brevispina
ATGTCGAACACGCGGGGTCAGATTGACCAATGAGCATTGAGATTCGAGCCACTAAACTCACACGTGCATGTACTCTACGGAATAAATCGCAACACACGTCTTTGCAGATACCCAGAACAATAATCCACGTACTCGAACACCAATGGTGATTGGCTAACTTCGAACCCGCGGAGTTGGCCAACCATACACCTAGGGTTACGCACGAGTTTGGGGAACGGGCCCCAGGTCCTAAAGATTACAAGTCGTATACCTTATCCACTACACTAGACAATTTTACAGATATCAGGCGGTAAAATTAAATTATGAACTTTTTTTTCAAATTAAGAAATTAATAATTAAATATAATACAAAAAGCATGCAGGAATTGAGTATACGAATTTTAAAAAACTATTTATTAAAAATAATAGGTAAACAATATTTTCATTTTTAACACTTAAGTGTATAATGGGGGTCCATGTGGACCCAACATTTTGTTTTTCGTGCGCCATTTTTAACGGTAAATTATTTTTGCCCAAAATGTTATGTAATTGCCTAAATATCAGTTGCGCATATTTTGGTGGAAAAAAAAAACAAATCGGCCATGACGTTATTATTAGCATAATTAAGCATTTTGGTGGCACTATTCAAAATTTCTTTTGTCCCTTAAATCGTACTGGAGTTACTTTTTTAAATTTTACTTGCAGCAATGTAAATGTTCTCCTATTATGAGCCAAATTTTATGAAAAAGTCCTTGCGGGAAAGTGTTTTTTAATTTTTTTGGGCGGGGGAATTTTTTGTGCGCGTTGCAAAAATCGGTTTTCGGACCGCCATTTTGAACCGGTACAACCGATTTTTATTTTTCCCTGTTATGAGGTCGTGTTGATGTACCCCCATCAATGACCCGAGTTTTGGTAAAAAATTCCACCGACAAAGTGGTTTTCAGGGGGGAGGGTCCATGTGAACCCCTTTATACACTAACGGGAGTGCACAAGACCATATACACTTAAGTGTTAAATTAAATGACGTTACGTTATTTAGCACATTTTAGATGGTAAAAATATTGTCATAGTTCATATCCTTACATTAAAAACGGGTAATTACAAAAGAACATAATAATACGGGAAATGTGATAACGATCAGCATATAAATGCTACTATTTTCAAAATGTGTGATATTATTACCCAACTACTGTTTTTTGCAGTTTTTCTGTTTCCAAATTGTAATTTTATGTTAGATATCAGTAATAAGCATTTAGTTTTTTGAATAGCCAGGGTTGACTGCAATTTAAAAGGCCAAGTCTGGTAAAATTACGAACATTTTAACAGTCTACAAAAGAGAGAGAAAAAAAAATCGGTTTCTGGGTTCAGCCATCACTCTCGTCTAACTGAACCAATTCATACCAGTATTACATTTTTATAATGCGTGTTTATTTTCGTTTTATTTCCAGAACACTTTCCTTTTCTGGAGTTCATCTGTATCACTTTTTACTTTCTATTTCCAAATTTCACTTTACCAATCATAGAATAAGGAATATGGTGCTGATTGACAAAACATTTTAAGGAACAAAATCGTAAATCGAAAAAATGACGATGTACTGGATTGATTTAACCGGATAAGAAACACCATCTGGAGTACTGGTGAAAAGGAATTGAATTTTCTGAGGATGCCGCCCTCAATTTTCTAACAAATTGTGCTTTTTTGCATGTACATACTGCTTGACCACACACTAATCGCTATATGAAATAGCTAAGCTCAAATTTATATCCTCCATATAGAATTGTTCCGGATCAGGAATTTGAATTATACACAGTACCCTATTATAAGTAGATTCATCGAAAAACGTTTTTTTTTTTTGTGCTGGGATGGGCGGGGGTGATCGGACAAAATGATGATGTACCATTATCTCTCGTTTATTAAAGTCGACAGCTGCTCTGTGACAGTAAGTTTATTTGTATACATCTATACATATGTTCACATCAATGTGACCATGTTCTTGTATCACACAGCAGCTATCTAATCGTTTCCGCGAGTTATCATGGTTACTGAGATAAACGGATTCAGACGAGTATCGTGGTATTAGTCCATTGATAGCATGCTAAATAACCACCCGTGATTTCGGCAATGTGAATTGAAACGTAAAGAGAAATTAATCTCCTTTCCTTGTTTTGTGTGAGCTCTATAGACTTACTAAGCTCCATTCATTTCCGTTTCGACTGAGAACCTCCTGTCTTGACCAGTGGAATGATCTGGTCACGTGTTTGGAAGATCGCTTTTGGATGAATCTACTATAGTGTGGTTTGGTATGTCAACGAAACAGTTCCCGTAGGATTTTTGTGCTAAAATTGATTTTGTTGCTGTTTTTCATTTATTATAGGGACTAGACTGTCAGAAAATGATGGCGTGCCAATTTTCGGACTGCTGCCCCTTCTTCAAGGCCCGGCTTCAAGGGGGAAAATGTTACTACAGGGAAACATTTAAAATCGAGTCAAATTGTGTTTTAATGTACATTAGCATGTTCGTCTCCTTATAAGGATAAGAAAAATTATATATTTGCCTAAGTTTACCTTTCCAAATTTAAAAACAAGGTCAAATATTTCATTTATGTGACGCGTGCGAATTCGAGAAACAAAAAACAGAATATATGTTATCTCTTTTAAGTGGCAATATATGAGAGCTGTTTAATTATTTAACTGCTGCTTTCACTGAGATGGTCGGGTATTTAAATTTCATATTGCAAGTGTTAATGCGGCTCTCTATTAGGACAAGATTAGTGGTTCGAGAACCACTTTGACTTCAATATGCTTGCATACCGCCAGTAGTGGAAAATGTCTGTACATGTCATAAGTTTTCTCATAGTTATTGAAACTTAAAAACTTTTACTCACCTACCAAAGTCCATTATTGCATTTAAAAAATATTAAACCAAACTTCTTTTGTAGTTCGATTAATATTTGTTTCTATTTAAGGCCTTCTGCAGAATTTTGTACATGAAACCAAGACTTCACATCTTCCTGCGTGGCAGAAGGATAGAGACACTGTTCATGGCGAAAACTCTAGGCCACACCGTAAGGATAAATACAGACCGAAGAATATCAGGTTTCTATCTTATTATTAATTTCATGTAAAGAATTATCCGTAGTCATTGTATTCCATATCGTAACTGATTCGCAAAGACGCAATCGATATTTTTTTTACAAGAAATTTGTGATGTTTGCATATTTAATATGATTGTATATCATAAGCTTTTTCATATACTGAATAGTAATGAAAATAACTTCCGTGTAAAGAATATAAACATAATTTTTGTTTTCCGGCGAATGACACCCGAACATAGAAAAGAGATGTCTTTGCTTAACATATTCAGAGCTAAGTGTAAAATATATGCTTTGATGCCATTTCCAAATCAGTACAAAGCCTATGCCTTTTACTTTTCTCATGTACCCTTTTTATAGCTTAAAACAGACGAACATGTGAAAATCACCCTAGGGTTCAACCCCAGGATGGACGCAGTATGGCATTATGATGTACCACAAGAACAGATTGATTAAACCCTATGGTCCAAGTGGGTCATCAGTCCAAGTATGTACATAATGTCGTTCCTTATGAGACGTTGATTCTACTTGTCTAATTTAGTCTCTCCTTTAAATGAGGCGTCTTTGCGTATGTATGTGTGTTTATACATTTGTTAAAGGCAATATCAGTAATTTGCTAATCATAAAACGGAAACTCATCAAAAATCCAATTTTTGCATGTTTTGGTACACTTACAGGTTATCCTAACATACCCTGCAAATGATAGGACCAGAAGCAACCTAATAAGAAAAATCAAATTTTTTAGTTCATACTGTCCGTACGACCGATACTACCACACGTAATTGATGGAGATTCCTATCTTGAACACTGGCCCCCGTTTTCTTCCTTTTCTGTAAACTCGGTCATTTGGAAAAATTCACTTTTGAGAATTCTACAGAATTATCCTTCACTTTTAAGGCGCTATTCCTGCAAAACTAATAGTGATTTTGACTCTTTCAGATAAATCACTGATAGTAGCTTTAAATTGTTTAACCCAAGAGAAATCATTTATCCTTGGTTAGAATCACACAATGTAACCTCAACACATTTAGGATCAAAAGGTCATCTAGGGTCATTCAATCTGGACTGTTAAACCTGTACATAACTGGCCACTGCATCAGCCATATTGCTGTTTTTTTTTCAATAAGACTTCAACACATTAATCCCAACGAGCGCGACTTCTTTTCTGATCGTGACACGCGACAATATGCAACCTCGTTCTTAGGGGAAAGCGGGGTGATATGGGTAATATTGACCACCTCTAGAACCAGAATAATACGCGTGGTTGTTCTAGACTGCGAGCTAGCCGACATTTGTCACACAAATCTCAATAACAAAAGGTTTGAGTGTATTAAATATATAGACAGTCTGACCATGAAAGAAGAGATCAGAATGACCACAACGACTTCCACCATCCGATTTTAATCTGTTTATCCATCACCCCGCACAAAATGAGGGGATTTCAACAGCAACCCTTTGGTCGTAATCCCTCTGCCGCAATCGATGATCGGCGAGCAATCATTACTGGATAATTTTTTGAAAACTCTATGTACGAACACATAAAATGTGTAAAAGTCCTATGGATATTACAACATGTTCCGGCTGTGCCCCGGTATGTATTTGTGCTGTGTTACGTTAAATGTTTGTACATCGTTATGCGTTCAGCTTTAGTGCCCAAGACTGCCCAGTGTGAAAATTAAAGGGATTAAATTTGACTAATTTGAACGTGTTGACCGGGGGGCTTGGATTTTCGTTGGTTCCCATGCTCGTTCAGGGGTTCGAAGTGACCCCGAACGGGACCAATTTTTATCAGTTAAAATATACCCGGCCCCTAATGGACCAGTTTTGGTGAAATTCATACTATTTTTCAGTGAAAATATACCTCGAACGGGTCCTCATTTGCAGTGAGATATACCCTTGTGGGACTGTTCTGCATACTTAAAAAAATACACATATTAAATAGCCATATACAAGCAAAAATGACACTTCAAAAAATAATCACTTTGGTATGTTTGCTGATAGGGTTTAGGTTAATTGTTCCTATTTGTATCATTGAACCAGTCACAATCACAACTGAATTTTGTACCCTAGCGGGACTAGAACTATTATTGTGATTTGATACCCCTAGCGGTAGTCACGCATTTTCAGCTAGCCTTTTGGGGGGGGGGGGGCGAGCATGGTTTCCCGACCAAACTCCAAGAAGCCCCCGGGCGTGTTGACCGGTTCCAGGTAAGCGTATGCTATAATGTTTGAGTATTTTCTTCCCAGCATGCATCGTGTACTGATTTTTGCTGATTCCCGTTGATCCGGCATCTTTATAAACAATGAAGAAACAACCATGAACTGCGAATTTTACTCGACGAGAAAATCGGATTAGGATTATCTTCGGAAGGCCCTTATGAGGATATGAATAACAATTGCAATTCTAGGGCGGCACAGATGGATTCGGTCAATAGCAAGTGGATCGTTGTGCTTCCTTCTTATCTCCTTTTTTCATGGTCTGACAGGAAAACCCTGAAAAGGGGATTATGAAATGCTGCAAATGGGGTATTTAGGAGGAGTCCTACGACAGTTTTACGGGTCATTTTTTTAAATGACTAATCTGTTGAAAATTATTACCACTGGGTATTGTCTAACCATAAGGATCAAAAAGTATAGTCGATACTAGCTACAGCCTAAAGTTTCTGCTGGTTCTTAGCGGAGGAAAGGGGATTACGGGGATGTGCGGCCGAGAAGGGTTATCATTTCAGGGATTTTGGGCATATTGATCGGTCCCTTTTTCTTGCCAATATATGAAGGGTTGCATTTATGCTGCAATTCTGCGCATTTTAACAGTTAGTTTCTCAGCTTCTGGGCTTAGCCCCAAAACCTCACCAAAGCAATATTAAGAGGAATGATAAGACGGGTAGAAAATCTGTCATTTTTGCAAAATACGCGAGAACGGGACTGGGGGGTGAGGAAGGTTGGACGGCATAAGGCTTCAGAAAAGGATAGTTTGTAATATGTACAGCTTAAAGTTTAAGAGGTTAGTTATAGGCTAAAAAACAGCCAAAAATCAATCAGGGTCAATTTCAGTTGTACAGGGGTTAAATTTTGACACAGATAACATGGAGATATTGGGCCAATAACGGCCCAATATATAATCAATATTCGGAACGTGTGGCTTACAGTTATCGGTCCAAAATTATTTGCTCATCGGCCCAAATTGGAACCAATTATTGGGCCCGGGCAATGTTGGCACAATATTGGGGCCAAGTCTTTTGGTAATGGATATTGAACCAATATTGGAATATATCAATAATTTTAAAAAAAGAAAAAACCTAAAAAATTAAAAAAAAATACATTTAATAAATTAATTAAATAATTTGAGACTAGTCAAAATAGTTATTTTTTTATTGAAGAATTAGTATTATATAGTATAATATTTTTGAAATATTGTGTTCTGAGCCAAACAATCGTCCTTGAGAGGTTTTAGCGTATTTCGATGGTTTTATTGTTTTCTCACCCTGCTATTTTTAGACTAAGGCAAAACAATTAGCCTTAAGCCAATAACTGGGCCAACGCTTATCCCAAATAATGGGCTATATATTGGCTGTTGGTCGATTGCCAATATGATGGCCAATATTAGAACATTAACGGATGCCGATATGAAGCCGGTATCCACATTGCCAATGGGAAGAAAACAATAGTGGCCCAATAATATGTTAGCCACGTGATTTTGCCGATGCCAAGATACGTGGGGAACATGTTGGGCCAATTATGAGTCGCTATCTGGGAGGGAAAGTTGCTCGCTTTGGAATTAAAAAAATGGTGCAAATTATTGGTGGAGTTCATAGGATTAAAATAAGGAGAAGTTTTGGCTGTCTTAAATGCTTAGTTTCCGATTGGTAGGGGGAAACAGAAGGTTAGCGTCCATTGCATTCAAATGGGGCTTGATATTGTTTCCCCTCTACTTGTCAGCAGCATTGAGACAATCAAAACTATTCTTATTCCTATGAAGCTTCACTCAATAATTTGTACCATTTCATGCTTCTCAAAATTGTGAAGGAGTCTATTTTCTATATCGAAGGTCATTTCATAAATGTTTTCTTTAGAAAATGATCTACGTACTACTCTTAATTTTGGAGTTTTAGTGTTGGGTGTTAATGGATGCAATTTCAGACAAAGGAATAACATCATTGCATGTTTTAAATGGCCTAAAAAGCATTTCTTTGATTTAAGTCTCGGCAGACTGCTGGAAATTGGAGTTGGTCCAAAAACGTGGCAGGGGATAGATAACGGGTGAGAACGAATAGAAGAGTTATAAGTAGAAAATGATGCAGGCACGTAGAGTTAAACTACACGGTGAGCAAGCGGTATATGACAAGGGTGAAAGGCAAACAAAAAAAAAATTGGAACCTTATATTAGTTAAGACGAAATAGTTATGTGCGGGAAAACATCTGTCTTTGAAATGATCACCAGGAGCAGATTACGTACATAATTTTAAAGCTTTTTTTAACCGGGGGATGCATTTTTCATATTTTTCGCCCAATGGGGCCTTTTATATTTCTTTATTTGAAATGACGGACGGTGTAAACCTACATAATTACAGCTTATAACTTGGAGATCAGTTTAAACACATTTTGCGCCACTTGGGCGTTTTTTTTCTAATTTCTTTATTTGAAGTGATCAGGAGAGTTTTACGTATCAAATTAAAGCTCTCGTAATTAACTTAGGGATGCAGTCTTTACACATTTTGCACAATTGGGGGCCTTTCTATTTTCTATTGAATGACAGGCAAGTCTAACCTACGTTAAATTAAAGCGCGTACAACTTAGGGATTCAGTTTTAACACATTTGCCCAATGGGTGTTTTTTCTATTCTTTTACTTTTGAAATGACAGGATGAGTTTTACGTACATTAAATAAAGATGGTAAACTTAGCGGACGAATGAAGTGTTTCATTTTGCGCGCCAATTGGGACGCTTTTCTATTTTTTTATTTGAAATGACAGGAAGGTGTAACCACGTTAAATTAAAGCTTATAAATTTTTTTTTTTTTTAAACACATTTTGCGCCCAATTGGGTGTTTTTTCTATTTTCTTGATTGAAATGACAGGAGAGTTTTACGTACATCAAATTAAGCTCGTAACTTAGAGGATGCAGTTTTTAACATTTTGCGCCCGTTTTAACAAATTTTGAGCCCAATTGGCCGTTTTTTATATTTTCTTTATTTGAAAGGACAGGAGAGCCAAGGAGAGATTTACGTACATCCAATTAAAAATTTACCGGGGGGATCACAGAGCTGGATAATAAACCAACGAGGGACATCGCGCGGTGTTATGAATGGCCAGCAGCCGTAACCGATGTCTCTCAACACCTTGCGCGCCCATCCTTGTTGTTTCGCAACCAACCGCGCGTCGTCGCTGTTCCTGCACAAGCACACGCACCTACATTACTACAAATCTGTGCGTCAAGCGATATGTTACCAGTGTTGCATATCCCCAGTGTTCCATTGTTCCGATCGACCGAGTTTTCTGGCAATAATTATGCAGAGGAAAATCTATCGGATGGGAAGAAAGAAACCATGCATCTAAAAAGATCCTGCATTCCTAATGCACAAAACAGTCTCCCGATGACCCCCTGTTATTTTGCTTAGGAAAAGAGTGTATTTGAAGCCCGAGTGATAGCATGTGGCATCGGTTGTTATTGTTGTTTTCCACTCGATGATGAAGTGTGACGACGTTTAAAATACCGCGTGTTTCATAAATATGCATTAAGATGTATTTCAAAATACGACGATACGTAACAAATATGGTGGTGCCCAAAAACTATGATAATGAAGTGCGCATGTTCATTATAATAATTTGGGGCACCTTGATTTGGTTACGCTGTTTGCGAGAGAATCTTCGGGTATGGGTTTATATTTAAGTCGTGCAGGGGGATGCAGTTTTTACCATTTATTTTCGCCCAATTGGCGCCTTTTCTATTTTCGGATTTGAAATGACAGGACAGGTGTTGTAACCTACGTGAAATTTATAGCTTATAACTTAGAGATTCAGTTTTAAAACATTTTGCGCCCAATTGGGCCCCGTTTTTCTATTTTCTTTATTTGAAAGTCAGTGACAGGAGAGTTTTACGTAACATCAAATAAAGCTCAAATTAGGATGCAGTTTTTTACATATTTTTGCACCCAGGGCCGCCACTTTCTATTTCTTTATTTGAAATGACAAGGAAGGTATAACCTATGTTAACTTAAAGCTTTATTATAAACTTGGGGATTCAGTTTTAACACATTTGCGCCCAATTGGGTGTTTTTCTATTTTCTTTATTTGAAATGACAGGCAGATGTTTAACGTACTCAAATTAAAGCTCGTAACTTAGGGTGCAGTTTGTACACATTTTGCCGCCCAAGTTTTAACACATTTTCTTGGGGCCCAATTGGGCGTGTCGTTTTTCTATTTTCTGTATTTAACATGACAGAGTTTTACATAAAATCAAAATTAAAGCTTTTAAATTAGGGTATGCATTTTACATATTTTTGCGCCCATTTAGGCGCCTTTTCTATTTTCTTTATTGAGGGACAGGACGGTGTAACTTACGTTAAATAAAAGCTTTAAACTATGTGAGGTCAAAAGGTACAACATACCAAGGTCAAAGGTCAACGGTGAGATCAACGGTGTTATTAAAAGGTGATTGGTTCTAATGCAAGTCTTAATACTCAAGTGTATCAAAATCTACTTTAAAATCAGTTATATTTCTTTTTACATGTTTCCTGCTAATTAAAGGTGCCACTTCAAACTAGAAAACATTCTAATCCTCTTAAATGCTTTTTAATGTGTTCTTATTTCTTGTAAATATGAATGGCGACCCGACAAGTTTTTTTTTAAATACTTGTTTATCCAAATTGGAGCAACTTTAAAATGTGACCCATATACAAAGGAAATTGACCTTTTATTGATTTTGCTGTTTTAGCCTATAACTCTGAAACTTTAGTGCTGTACATATTACTAGACTAGAACCTTTCTGAACTTTATGGTTAGACACATAACACGGTAAACCTTTTCAACATGAATGGATCAATTTAAAACATTGACATGTCCAATCTTTGTCTTGGCCCCCTTTTTCCATTGCAGACTTAAGAATATGTTTAAGGGGTTCCTGTCAGGGTTGTCTACCATATTAATCACTGCAAAAACCTTTTGTACTTGAGATTGTTTTAACAAAAATTTGGTGCTGCTCCCAAGCTAATAAGCAAAGAGGTGGTAGGACATTCAGTAACACGGACACTGTATTATCATAACACCGGTTTTTAAGGGTAGTGGTAAGGGTTGGTCTTGTGGTGTAGTTTGTTTAAGTTGTCACTTCTTAGTGATTCGCGACATTCGGCGGGGGACATATTTCTTGCATCGCGTAAATACGAAGTCGCCTGTTATTTGTATGTTTAGTCAATTTCAAAGTACCCGTAAGGTAGTATGGGTTATATCAAAGAGATTGAAGGGGGAACTTTGTTCATTTAATAAATTAGATAAGGCTGTAATGTAGGACAAAAGAATCGAACTGTAAAAAAAGATAAAATGTGTCCAATATGGCAGCTCAAACAAGAAAACATTGATAATTGTAGCTTGAATATTTCAAGGCTTAAAGATTCTGAATAAGGCGGAACATTATTGGGAAAGTACTCGATATATATTATATCCTGATAATATAGAAAGTATCACCAGGGACGCCACAATGCGCTATACAAATAGTGATTAAGGCGAGTTACAACATTTAAATTACAAATATGACCTGACCAGTACGTTTGCTCCACTGTTTCAAATGTGCAGCCTGACGAACGAGGAGTGGGAAGTACTCGGTTTGGTTTATTGACATGTAATTTCCTGGACCCAACACTTAACAAACAGGATTCCTTGATACCATGTATACAGGTAAATAATTATCCAGTCTGTCCTGGTACGTAAAATATATATATTCTAAATTAATATTTCTTTCTTAACAATCTATCCTATCTATCTAACGGCCCGCAGCCAAGATGACTGTCAGCATGAAGCGCCAAATGTCCGTGTGTCATTTCAAGCTGGGGGATGTCAGATGGATCCTGCTGGATTGTCTCGAGCAATCACATCGAGTAGTTAAGGGGCGACGACCCCTGTTTTTGGCACGTAACTTGCAACATGTGACGTCTGAGTTAACTACTTCATCAATCGCACGATGACAGGGACCAGCAAATCGTGCACGGCCCGTTGGGCAACAGAAGATGAAATTGGCGGGATATCTCCACATATCTTTGCTGTGTGGTCTTGTGATCATGCCAGGACATGTTTTGAACTCGCATAAGAAGTCTGGTGTAGGTGCCATCAGGTCTATCCTGTAGTTCTTTCTTCTGGTCCAGGTCCAAGATCCATTATAACAGAATACTCTCTACACAGGGTCTAAAGAATTTCAGCTTGGTTGAATGGAGATACCAGATTGGCATTACGTGGTTGTAGTTAATGCAGGGCATCTAAGATGTCTTTCGTGGACAGGAAGTCTTTCATTGCTGTCAGCAACCATATGGATCCTAGATAATACCATCTGTAGTGCAGATGGTTGATGATTCTCTTTCCTCATTGACGGTATATATTGCGGTTTTTGCATTTAGATGGAGGCCCCGACCTTTGTCTGCAGCATTCTCGATTGCTGTTAGTAGATCTTGTGCTCACAGATTCAGTCGCTGTTAGAGCAGATCATTGCGTAGTGCAAGGTCTGTGAGCTACCGAATTTGGTAACGTATAGAACGCTTGGGTTGGATGGTGAGACCTTTGTCGTTTGTGATGTCAAGGATCGTCTTGAGGATTATTTGTAATCGACCACGACTACAAAGAGATGGAGCAGAGTATCTCCTTGGAGATTCCAGTAGTTGTTAGGAAACTCCTTTGTGGCCCATCCATGGTCTGCACAAAGCTATATGGGTTATCTTACATGATGGCAATTGCCTTTGACAGGTAATTGGGGACACCGTAGGTGGCGAGAATATGAGAGGAGAATATGCAGCATTACATTCCCTGTTTACACTGTCAAAAAGCATTGCGAAAAAATTATACAAAACATTGAGGGGGGGGGTTTTTTTTTTTTTTTCTCTGGAATTCTCACTCTTATATGACCTTCTGAGGGCAAGTATTCTGAGGTATTTGTTGAGCCTGCCTTTGCGAAAACCCATTCTGGTTCCGTCTTCTGAGAATAAAGGGATCTATGTGAGGAGTGATTCTGGTGAGCAGCATGGAGTGGTAGATCTTAGAGGCCAGTGGGGACAGTGTGAGTCCTGCTGTAGGTTTGTGGTTGTTGGAGGTCGCCTTTCTTTGTAGAGGAATGGTGAATGAATGATGAATTGAGAAGGCAGCAGCATGGTTTGGAATAGTGGATTCTTCCAAACTACTGCAGGAATGTTGCCGGGACAAGGCGTCTTGGCGTTGTTCAGTTTCTTCAGGCACTGTTCTTAAGCTCCTCTATAGTGAAGTGTCCAGTCTGGATTTGAAGGGTGTCTGCTATCTTAATTGATTGAAGAAAGGTTATCAAGGTTAGTGTTATTCTGAACTGGTTTGCCAGGTAGAGAACTAAAGTGCTGAAACACATGTGTCAAGGCGTGCTCTTCAGTTGTTTAACCTTATAGGGGGATTAGCCTTCTTATCAGTCAGCCCCCTCAGTGCCTCCCAGGCTAGCACCGCAGTGTAAGCATCATCAAGCGCAGCCTTAGCAGAATCAAGGCTCTGATTGGAGCTTCTGGTGGGATTTACGCTTGGTGTTCTGAGGCTGCAACTCAGTTTTCTCTGGCGTTGCTGACTTTGTCGTTTAGGCAAAGGCAGTAGTTTTCTTCCTTTCTTCTAGGTAGCATCTCCACAATGCCATTTCTTGTGGCTGCTGAAGTGAGGGACATCATATACTGTGGTGGAGTCTTGTCTTCCAGTAATCAACAAGAGGTTGAACCTGTATGTACAGCTACAAATAATCCTCAAAAAGGCTTGGGATTCCCCCACTACCTAGGCCCAGTCAATTGTTTTCATGGATTAGGGAGGGGGTTACCTCTGACGATAACTATCTGGGCTCCTGCAGGAGACAATTCTGTGATCAGACTTAACAGATTCAAAAGTTTGTATGGGGTGGGGGCTCTTGAGTTTCTTAATCTGTTAGTCCACTTCTTTCTGATCAGAATATAGTCCACTTGGACAGTTACTCCATTTGGCGGCGGTGTGGTCCACAGTCTACCTCTTGATTGTGGTATCTTGTGTTCGTGCAACAGGTTAATTGTTCCATGAAGTCGTTCAGGTACATTCCATTTCTGTTGGACTCATTGTTGCAAGTGAACAGTGTCATCAGGCCCAAGCTTAGCATTGTATCTCCAGGGATGTACGAAAGATTATGGCTTGTACTGTAAGGTGGCAGTGGAAAGTTCTTGGTAAAAGTGATAGACAGTTTCTTCTGGGTAGTCGTTTTGCACTGTTAAAATGTTCCTATTTTACCAGACTTACCTTTAAATTACGGTAAACCCCAATTTAATTCAATAATCTTTACGCTTTTATACCTATACCTACTAAAATTACAATTTTGGAAGCAGAAAAATGTAAATACACGTGGTTAGAAAATAATACTACACGACTTTGAAAGGGTAGTATTAACCTGACCGTTGATTATTTTTCAGACGTAATATACGTTCTTTTTTAACTACGTGTTTCATTGTAGAATTGACTTATGAAATCTTTTACCTATAAAATGTGTTAATAACGTCGTAAAGTAAGTAATTTAAAAAATTCAAAATCTTATTTCCCTTTTTCATTTTAAAAACATTTGAAAACTCTTGTTGAACTCGATTCCTCCTTTTTGTTTATATTAGTTTAATTTGAAAAAAAGTAGTACACACATAATATATATATTTTAATTTTAGCATCCCTTGATATCTGTAAAGTCGTGTAGTGTAGTGCATAATGTTTAGGACTTGTACTCTTAAGGCCCTTGGTTCGAATCTATGTAAGGTACATGTAATTGAGTTTACTCAATGATGCAATAAAATAATTGGTCACATTAGAATGTATACTTAACCATATAAAACAAAGTGATAAACTGTTTAATTTTTATTTCTCACGTTTTCCCTTTGTTTATTGCCTTTTTTTCCCTGCGAAATTGTTTTGCCCTGAAATAAACCTTTTACAACACGTGTGAAGTAATACAACGTTTTTGTATGATGCCATAGCTTACAACGTTAAAATTTGGTCAAATGATGTAATCAAGTTTTTAATTCTTAATATTTTTTTGAACAAGTTCAAAACCCAACAATAACGTTGAAGATGAGATTTCTACGCCGGTTATTTTTACGTTTCCCTGCACTGTTTTCGTATTTTTTACGCTTCCAGTTATTTTACGTTCTGCACGTTGTGAGTCCCAGCTGCCAGTCATTCCCTGGTTTTTTTTACAGGTTATTTTTAACAGTGTGGGGCTGATAACAGCAAATGACTGGTTTGTTTTCATGATTACCCGTCAGTGTACGCTTCAAGATGCGCCTCTTAAGGTTGAACAAGTTGGCACATGACTGGACCCTTTGTTGATAAAAGAAACCCAACTTCCTGTAGCTGCATTCGCTTGTTCTTCCAGGCAGAGCTGTAATAAGTGCAATAGCCCATCTTAACAAACATTTGCGGTAATTTGGTAATTTAAGTTTGCTAATTCTGTTTGGTGCCAACCAAACGCCCTCCCCCCACACACCAACGCACACATCCACAAACAACAACCCACCCCACTCATACACCAACTGACTACACCTAACCTGCTTAAATAGTTATAATGAAATGCAAAAGGTTGGTCAACATCATAATCGCACTTTTAATGCCAGACGGTTAATAGCCCTTTGGCGCAGTTACCTTCTAGCCCGTCACAAACATTGGCGTTGTCCGCGCAACTCAGTCGTAAATCTACGTGCAATACTATGTCATGCCTGAGTGCAAGAATTTGTCCAAAGCAATGTGTAACTATACGAAAGGTTCTGTTACGTTGGCATACGCCCTGAGTTAGTACTAACCATAGAGTTACGCCATGAGTTTGACCTGACAGTACTGAGAAATTATTCCATGCATTTATCACCTCCAAACTGGACAACTGCATTACTATTCTAGCAGGTCTAGGAAAGTGGGGTAGGACTTTCGTGGCCAACCTTTATAACTTTTAACAAAAGAGGTGTAGTCAAAATAAGGAATATTATACAAAATTAATGATAATGAGGGATCTTGTGGAATCTATTCGCCCCCGAGGTGAATGAGGGCGGGGGGTACTATTTCCCTCGACCCAGAAGTACCCCACAGCCCTCCAGTTCACCCAAGGGGACCAATAGATTCCCCAAAGATCCCGAATAAGATCATTAAATATTTGTTTTTAATATCCTTCATGAATATATTTTGTTGTTTTCATGGAATAGTTAAATGTAAACTACCTGAGGCCTACTTAACAAAAAATAGCCTGGGCCTTGCCTGTACTGTACTCTGAGCTAGGCTATCCTAGGGCTAGGCTCGGTTTAGGCAGAGCTTGAACATTGACTGCGTTTTAGGCAGAGGAAAGTCCGCACCACTTACGATATTAACACCTTTATAATGCCGCTGAAGTTCCTATACCCATTTACTCCCGGAATTTACTGCATTAGCTGTATACTCACTTTCGTTTCCGTGCAACATTCTGCAGTGATGCAACGTTTAGATCATATCAGCGTGTTGTTCGCATTCCATGGCATTAAAATAAAATCACCGCGGGAATCACCGGTGTTTATTTACACCACTCCTCGAACACTGACCAGAACATACGGTAATTATTTTTTTTGTATTCTCACTATCCGTGCAGACGGTTTTCCACCGGTGTTATTACAACTGGGTGCAGCCATGTTGTTGCTACGGGTATCGACGAATAGCCTCCAAAGTTCCTTTTAGCGCATAACTATACGAACGTACACATACGTTGAGAAATACAAGTAAGGGTCTGTGCACTCTCATGCATACCGTCAACAGTCGTAGCTAGTCGTATTGACCACAACGAAAGAACCAATAAGGAACGATAACACGGTATCGAGGCTAGAAGGAAATAGGCGCCCATTTCCCAGGGAAATAGGATATATGTCATTATATCCCTCATGATATATCAATGTTTCATTGATTGGTTAAAAGTGTATCACATGACCCAAAGTAAGTATTTGCGAGAAAATAGCGAAAGAGAGACCACAGGGAAATAGACGCCTCGGTGAACTGGGAGGGCGTGGTGGTACTATTTCCCTCGACCTCGTCTCGGGAAATGGTACCCCATGCCCTCCAGTTCACCTCGGTGGCCAATAGATTCCACAAGATCCCTCATGATCATTAAATATTTGTATACCTATGCAATGGCGTTTTAATGTTATGCGACAAAATAGGTCATAGGGCAGATAATCCAATTGTGTTGACCTTCTTTGACCCGGACTCGGTAAGCAAACATTGAACATAATAAACTATACTTTTTGGAGTCCTCTTACCTCAGGCAATAATTTGGCAAGTATTTACAAATATGGTGAGAAAAATTCAAGATATTTCTGCCAACATGGAGAAGCGCATTGCTGAAAAGAAGGTCATCGTAGTCTTACTATTGAAGGGAACCTTCAAACTGAACCCTAGCGATTTTGAAGGAACTGCATTTATTTTATAGTAGTCTTTATACTTCTGGTTCTCGGAAGCCTCAAAACAGGCTGGCAAGTTCGTTCTTGGATCAAATTGATATCCTCGTCCTTTCTGAGCATATAAGATACCTTGAATAGCCTATTTCAACAGCAGAGTTGCTTGATAATTAGAAATCTATGCAGCGAACAAATCTCCTGGATTGGATGGAATTTTAACATCGTATTTTTCAGACATTGCCGACTTATTGATTGCGCCTTTAAATTTTTTCTTTTGAACAAGGAATTTTCCCATCTCAAAAATGGCATCATTACTTTGCTACCTAAAAAGATCGTGAACCCTAATTCTGTTAAAAAATTATCGCCCTATTTTACTATGACAACTGATTATAAACTCATGCGAAAACGATGGCTAATCTAGTCAGGTTCACTATGTTCAAATATTTTTATTTGTTTGCTTTTATGGAGAATTTTCGAATTTTTGCATTTTTCCCTAAGTTCGCTGTCACAGAAACAGAAACAATGTTGGCATTTTTTAAATCGCATATAGCAGCCATCTTGAGATTTAAAATGGCGCCATTTTGACCTATAATAATGCTTTTATCTTGGCTTTTAAAGCACAGAACGTTTCCACATTCCACCTTCTAAACCTATTCTTGGAGGGTATCAATCTCAATTCAACAACATTAGATCATGTGGCTGTGACGACCACCTTGACCTGTCCCTGAAACTAGTAGAGGCATGATTATGGCATATATGCCCATGTTTTTAGGGTCCAGAAATCCAATAAAAACATTAATTACAACAATGGACCATGTGGTTGTGGAAGCCATCTTGAATTTCAAAATGGCCGCCAAGGGGAAGACTTTTTTGCCCACATTCCGGTCTCTAATACTAGTAAATTCATAATTCTAGTGTCTATAGTCCGAGGCTATACCCATGTTTCAGAGTCCAGGAACCCAATACCATTGTTAACAACAACGGATAATTTGGACGTGGCAGCCATCTTGAATTTCAAAATGGCTGCCAAGTAAAAAATGTTTGCCTTCAAAGGGTATGTGAAACACATAGTAGTGCATAGTAGTACAGAGGGACCCCCCTGCAAATATGATAAGGTTTCAAGTTTGAGTATGAAATTATGTCTTTAACCATGCATTAAACCTTTTATCTGACATTTTCTGACACTGACACTTATAGTCTAGCAGATTATATGGGTTCCCATGCACCCCCCTTAAAACTAAATTCTAACATGATTTTTAGAATCTCTACGACATCTACTTAAAGAATTTTGATATTACCAAAATCCGGGGTCCGTTAGCGGGCATCTTGGATTAAGAGGGATTAATCGTACAAAGTGGTTCAATTTAGTTGAAAAGTATCTAAAATGATTCGTCTCATCATAAGGAGTCAGAAAATATATAGTTTTGCATATCTGTGATGTTCAGTTACAGAGATATGGGTAAAAATGCGATAATGGTCAATGAACTTTTGATTGGTCATTGTACAGGGGGCCAAAGGACATCGCCGGATAAGGAACGAAGGACGCCCTCTATAGTTTTCATGCGTTGCAAGGATGTGCGCTATGTTATTTAGAAACATATATGTGAGTGGCGTTCTGGTTCTTGGGGTGGAAAGACCTCATTTTTGCATTTTTGTTTTCTGGGGGGCCGGAACACTAAATGGAATTGCCAAAAACAACAACAAACTTTTTACATACAAACCACACCACACATAGTTAACTTGCTCATGATATAAATAGCGCGGTCATGGGCCATTGTGTTGTATTCTAGAGTCTGCTTGGTGTGAAGATGGTTACATAATCCAAATCTTAGCAGCATAAGCTAATAGGTATTTGGGTATTGTTATAAAGGGCTGCCTCATGTAGCCTCTTTATAGCTTATGAAGGTCAAAAGGTCTATAGGTGTCACTTTCAAGCTCTATGACAAAGGGCAGCTATGCAACATCTTCTTGTTTCTTCATATAAGTAATAAATGTTCATTGAAATGGAGGCATGCTCTAAGCTTTGCTTTTTCCAGAGAGCATGCCCCTGAAGTTTCTCAGACGTTTCTCATTTTTTCTTGATACAAGTGTATTTTGGGGATAAAAAACACCTTGCGTACATGATAAAGTAGTTGTCAAACACCAACTCAAAATTGATGGTGAAATATAACTATTATGATTATAGGGGGCCTCCTTCTCTCCTTATCCGGCGATGACCTTTTCAAAATGCTTCAATCTTGACAAATTGGTGTCAAATTGTTGGTATGAGCATGAGCAATCTGGAATTGCATAGTTTCCATGATTTCAGATCTTCCATTTTGGTTTATCGGTTAGGAAAGAGATGAGTAGTCCCTAATTCCCATACAAAGCAATACAAATTTGATAAAAAGTAACTTTACACCGGATTTTACCGCCGCC
This sequence comes from Ophioderma brevispina, assembly GCA_023653785.1. NCBI lineage: Eukaryota > Metazoa > Echinodermata > Ophiuroidea > Amphilepidida > Ophiodermatidae > Ophioderma > Ophioderma brevispina. The sequence goes on from JAMKCH010017746.1 coordinate 19,103, forward strand.
TAATTAAACATCCTAGATAGTGCAAATTATACTTTTCTGGATTGCTCACGCTCATAGCTACAATTTGATACCAACTTTGTCAAGATCCATGCATTTTGAAAGTTAGGCCCCTGTACAAAGACGAATCAAAAGTGCAATGACCTTTACCCATTTTCACCCATATCTCTGCAACTGAATATCACAAATATGCCAAAGTATATATTTTATGATTCCTTATAATGAGACGAATCATTTGAGATACTTTGCAACTCAATCAAACCATTTTATATGACGGATCTCTTTGGATCCAAGATGGCCGCCAAACGGACCCTGTGGGACAATATTTGATTTTGGTAACATCAAAATTCTTTCAGTAGATGTCGTAGAGATTCTAAAAATCATGTTAGAATTTAGTTTTAAGGGGGTGCATGGGAACCCATGTAATCTGCTAGACTATTAGTTAACAAGATGGCAGCCAGTATGGCTGAATTCAAAGATCTTAAAAAGCTAGAAATTACCACAAATTTCTCTATAATTAACATCCATAAGTTTTGATAAAAGGGTAAATTTAAGTATGTGATATTATATCTTCAAGTTGACTATTAGAAGGTCATATCTGATATTTTTGCTTTTTAAACATGCTTAAAATTCAAGATGGCAGCCACAATGAATACCTTCAAAAATGTCAAAAACATCTCTAATACATGTATATTAGTATAAGCATAACCGTGAAGTTATATTTACGATAAAAAGTGTAAAAAAACGAGATATGACTCTAACCTTTAGAAAGTCATATTTGGCATTTTTATTTGGCTAAATATCCATAAATTTAAGATGGGGGTCAATACATTACTAATATATATGGCAGTTTATAGGTTTCAATGATCCTGAAAGATGCCCATATTTGTCACCATAATTAATTTTATGCAAGTTTAACAAAAGCGAAAACCAGATCATGACTTTCTAATAGTTTTAGTCAGAGTAGTGAAAGACAAATATCGTATGTTATTCATTTGTATTTAATTTCATCATAATTTTTAGATTATGTAAAATATATATTACAGATATGGCAATTGATAGATTTCAAATATCTTAGGTGGCCATACCGACCTTTATTTTGAATTTTAAACATGTTTAACTTTAAAAAATCAAAATATCATAAATAAGTATTAATGTTCAAAGAAAATTATCTCATACTTTTAATAAATAATGTTATAATAATTAGTGGATGATATAAAATATATTACAAATAATTTTATACGGTAACTTATAAGATCAAAGATCTAGTAAGGTGGCCATTTTGGCTGCCATCTTGGATTTTAAGTATGTTAACTAAATAAAAAAGGATATGAGTTTCTGATGGCCAAAGACATATCTCACCATACGTTAATTTACACTTGTTTTAACTTAAAAGTAGTTCTTGGATGATAGGTATATGTCAATTTAGCTTTTAAAGGTTTCGGAAGGTGGCCATTTTGAATGTGAGCATGTTGAAACAGAAATGACATATAATTTTCTATTAAGGGGAAAGACATATTTTGTACTTGAGTTTACACTTTTGCTGTAACTTTATGATGAAAAAACTAAAATGTAACTGACAATTCATAAGTTTTATAGTTGTTCGAAGATGCCATATTGGCGGCTATAATGAATTGTATGTTAGGAAAACAAAGCTGCCATGTGTGGCTTTCTAATAGCCAAGGCCATGTTATCTCATATTCATTCTTTTCTTTGATGATTTTTGGATGCTATAACCAATTATATTACAGATATATGACAATTTGTAGGTTTTAAAAAAGGTCTCAGAAGAAGGGGTTACCACCTTGAATTGGGCAATTTAACAAACAATACCATACATGTGATTTTCCTGGCAAGGCAAATAGAGGCCATCCCATACTCTAAAAACAAACGAAGACGACAGACCAAACAACTACTACTCCCTCTTCAAGAGCTCCAGTGAGCATGTTATCTCTAAACAAACTTATGCTTCTTACAAGGTATTTCTGGACAATTCCATCATCTTGTTCGAATAACCATGTTCCTGTCCGACAGTCCTTGCGTTCTGTAGATGACAAGACGCTCCTCAGTGTTCCTCGTACAAAAATATCAGTGGGTGATAGGACTTTTAGCAATGCAGCCCCTAGCCAATGGAACTCTGTGCCAATCTCTGTTTGCCACTCCGGGTCCACCGTTACTTTTAAGACGCAGTTAAATGCCCCCCCCTGTTCAATAGTTTGGCATGTCCTTAACTCTGCATATATTGTGCCTCATGTATTTTTAATTTGATTGTGCTATTGTGTCTTTATACTATAGATTAGATGATGTGTGTTTTACCTCAAGTTCATTAATTAAATCAATCATATGATCGTTTTTAGTCCCAACAGAAATTCTTTTTTGTTGGTAAACCGCTTTTACCGACCTTAATAAGGCACATAAAACCAAATGATGTTTGTATGTATGGTATATCAATCTGTCGATGATATAACTAAATATTCAACAGGCAATTAAGAGTTTTAAAAAAACATCTTTGAGACGGCAATATGACCCCAATCCTTGAAATTGGAGTCAGGCTCCCGAAGCAAATCAGTCAATATATCAGTCATTACTTCTAATTGGGGTCAAACTCATAGCTCAATTATAATTCAAGTTTTATTATACTACTGGATATTTAAGTCAAAATCCTCAATGTGACTAATCTTGGGCAAGTTAGGTTTGACGATTGATTTTTACTTCAAGGACCTTTTAGAAGGTTTTTAAGGCCCCATGTCCCATCTGGAAAATGTCGGCAATTTTCACACAGGAGGGGGGGGGGTAAAGTTTCTTCTTCTACAGGGGTAAATTTAAATAATGGTCCAAATAACATTAAGTATACTCAAATTGTTCTGGTGGGTACAGCTGATAAAAAGTATATGGTGACCTCTCTGTAAAATGTCATTCGTATGGAGATATACAACAGAATAGGCTAAAGTCAAACATTTATTCAGCAAAGTGGGAGTGTCCTTATACTGTTTCGATTGAGTTAAAAGTGTCTTAAAAAATTTTAAAATTCTTTGATTTAACGTAAGGTTAATATAGTGTGCCCTCTTGGCAGCTTCTCGTGGTTACAGGGGAGGGGCACTTTCCCCACACAAGCTTCAATAGGGACAAATTCCAGATGCTACAAGTGTAGGTATACCCTACTAATTTAATTCAATGTATTTAAATAATTTTAAAGATACTTTTAAACTCAATCAAACCAGTATAAGATCTGACCTTTGCTGAATAAACATTGGACCTTTTAATCTTTTGCTGTATATCCCAAAACGATGCATTTTACAGACGTCCCATATACTTTTTTACCCTTGTTACACGAACAATTTGAGCTCTACTAAACTTTATTTGGACCTTATTTAAGATTTCCCCCTGTATAAACTTTACCCCCTCCTGTGGAAATTGCCGACCATTTTCCAGAATAGGGACATGGTGGGCTAAAAACCTTCTAAAATGTCCTTTGGAGTCAAATCAATCTTCAAACCTTACTTGCCAAAAGATTAGTCACTGGATTGACGGGAGTGTGTGACTTAACTAGGAATTACTAGTAACTAACAACTACACTGGTACTTAAAGGTGCGTGTCCGATCGTCTTTGGACCCCTGATATACCCGGTAGTAGTATCGATTTTGATATCATATAAAGGCCGTATTTTTTTTTTTTTTTAATTTTTGCAATTAATTATACTTCTTGAAATTTTAGCCCTCAATCCATTTCATTCCCAAGATATAAACCAAAAAACCGACGAATTAAAATGGTTAACCATCAATCTCATCCAGTATTGAATATGCTTTTGGCATCAAGGACTTTTTAGAAGGTGTTTTAGCCCACAAAATGTCCCTCTGGAAAAGGTCGGCATTTCCACAGGAGCGGGGGGGGGTAAGTTTCTAACAGGGTAAATTTTAAATAAGGGCCCAAATAAGTTTAGTATAGCTCAAATTTTTCGTGTGGTAAAGAGTAAAAAGTATATGTGACCTCGCTGTTAAATGCCTCGTTTATGGAAGATATACAACAGAATCAGGCCTAAGTCAAACATTTATCAGCAAAGGTGATGTCTTATCGGTTTTCGATTGAGTTAAAGTGTCTTTAAAATTTATAAAATTACATTAATTTTGCTGTATGGGCATTTATTATTCTTCACACCTCTAATATGTCATTAGGGGGAACTTTCCCCACACACTTCAATATGGGACAAAATTTCCAGGGATGCTACAATTGTAGGTCTACCCTACATAAGTTATTCATGTAATTTTAAATCAATTTTTAAAGATACTTTTAAACTTAATCAAACCAGTATAAGACTCTGACCTTTAATGAATAAACATTGAACTTTAATCTATTTTGCTGTATATCTTCCAAAACGATTCATTTTACAGACAGGGCACCAAATACTTTTTACTCCTTGTTACAACACGAACATTTGAGCTATACTAAACTTTATTGGGACCCTTATTACGATTACCCCTGTATAAACTTTTACCCCCCTCCGTGGAATTGCCGACATTTTCCAGAGGACAGGTGGGCTAAAAACCTTCTAAAATGTCCTTTGAGTCAATCAATCGCCAACCTTACTTGCCAAGATTAGTCACGAATTGAGGATTTTGACTAAACTCGGATGATGTAGAAACATAATACATGGTAACTTAAGTCTGGCGTGTTCCGATCGTCTTTGGGACCCCCCGATATACCCGGTAGTAGTATCGATTTTGATATCGAATGAAGGCCGTATTTTTCTCTTGTCGTCCTGAAATTTGAGCCCTCAATCCATTTCATTCCCAAGATATAACAAAAAAACCGACGAATTAATGGTTAACCATCAATTTCAGCACAGTATTGAATAGCCTTTTGCACTATGTGCAGTTATTGCTCTACCACCATCAAAGCTCAAGTTTGTTTCCTTCCCATCCCACGGTTCTTGACGGGGTGTATGTGCAAATGTCGGGCTCTTATATCAAGTCTGAACACAATATCCCATAAATCGGAACAAGCGCCTTTAAGTTAAAAGATTTGTAAAGGTTGCCATATTGGCCACCATCTTAAATTTTGAGCTTGTTTGGAAAAGAAATACTATATAATAGTTCATACAGGCATGACAGGTAACCGACATATCAAGACTTCAATTTGCAACATGTATAACATGTTTGCAGGCAAACTGTCTGTAAAATACACGCTATAGCGCCTTTTGAAATTTAAGATGGGCGGCCCCCCCCCCTAAACCAAGTGAGCCATTGTTGTATCAAAATAACTTATTACTTAATTCTAGGACCATGGAAACCATGGATATAACACAGGGAATCGTGCCCCTACCATTCTCAGAAACCGGGATATTGGCAAAAGCAACTTTATTTGCCGGCCATTTTGAAATTTAAAATGGCCGTCAAAAACCAAATGATCTGATGTTGTTATCAATGATCTTATGGATCTTGACCTAAAACATGGGTATGGACACCAGAATCATGCTTCTTTTTTTTTTTCTTTTTACTATAGTCTAGAGACCGAGATCTGAGCAAAAAATTGGCGGCATTTGAATTCCAAAATGGCCGCCATAGGGGAATTTAAAAAAATGCCACATTGATTTCTTATTTGGTGAACCTATACGCTTTCAGGAAAAGTATAGTTTTCCTAAATCTATAAAAAGCCAACCAAAATTACCTTAAGGAACCTTGACTAATCGTCTAAAACTTAAAGCCATTATCAGTCATTTTTTTTCCCAACTTCCAAATGACATCTTGCCTGTAAATTGCTAATGTTGGGTCATATCAAAACACCTTATATTTACCGTTCTTGTGGAAAACAGACACTAAAGCATTTTAAAGCTGTCCTGAAGATGCTATTACAATGTTTTTCAACTGAAAAACTTTTTTTAAAAGTCGGATCCCGACTTTTTTTTTTTTTTTTTTTTAACTTTAAGTTTAAATACAGCATTAAAAAAGTTAGCCTTACACCACACTGAGAATACTAATTAGTCAAAAAAGTGTCGTATTTGACTAAATAAATATTAGTCATGCACATATTTTTGTTATAATCCACTAAAATAGTGCTTAAAAGTGGTTTGAATTAAAAAAGGAATGTTTTTTTTTAGGATTTTCGAATTAAATTTCATAATTGCAAATATTTCTACAATTAAAAATAGGACTTTTTAATTACAAAAATTCGTCAAATGACTACTAGGAAATGACCCAATGTTGTGACTCGTCATGTTGTGCTTGACAAACTAATGATAGTCATTTGGTGAGTTAAAGTCGTCTTTGATTAGTCAATTAATTTGTCATTTGACAAATTAAAATTAGTCAGTTATTAATAATGCAAATATTTTGAAACTAAGTTTAAAAATTGGGACGGGTATCCTCCCGCATAGGCAAACTGTTTCCAGCCTGAATACAATTATGAAGATAAAACAAATGATTTGCAGGAATATTTAATTCGTCAAATACCTTTGACTTATAATATTCTCCGTGCTTACAGAGGTTTCTAATACAGCAATTTCAATACAACGGTGCAAAAATGGACTTTGATGAAAAATTAGGGCGTGCGATTTATTGACATTTGGAAGAAATAGTGGCTTTTAAGTCGCATTCAGGATATAGGGCGCTGTGTGTAAGCAACTGCGTAAAATGATAAAAGAAAATAAAGCTAATGGACCCAGCGCACATGGTTTTCCCCATGTTTTTTACTCCAAGAGCACAGGTTTTCCCCATGTGTTTTTACGCCAAGCGCACATGTTTTTTTTTCAACACTCATGTGCGCACGCATCTCAAAGCTAATTAAAATAATCATCCTTTCACCTGGATGAACTAAGTCGTCAAAGCGCACATGGGTTTTTTCAACCCTCATGTGCGCAGGCCATCTCAAAGATGATAATCATCTTTGTCTACCTGGAGAATAAGTAGTTAAAACTTCAAAACAAAATATATAAATCATGTATGTTAATATACAGTTCTGATGCTATCTTCTAGGAAAGCGAAGGACACTTTCGTAAATCATACCTATAGATAATCTTTCATCGCTTTCTTGAATAACCCTTGTGTAATGTTATCACAAAGGTCATGAATTAATTGCAAACATAGTGTCAGAAATCGACCTTAGTGAGACTTTTATGAATAAATGAGTTACGTATGCTCGCTATTAGAAGTTATCATAGGCGTTAAATCCAGGGGGGATGGGGATATAGACCCCCAATATCTTGATGAGGGGGGCTGGTCAATACGATCATCCCAAGTTGATGCCCATTCATGTGTTTTGACCCAAAATAACCTCACTATTTTACCATAAGAGTTTTAAAATGGTAAATTTCCGCGCGATTCGCGCGCATTTTGTTTAATTATAATTATATTAAATGATTTTAGCTTCTAAATGGAAAAATTTTTAACGCGTTCGCGCGCCATATGTTGCCTATAGTAATGGGTCTTGTTCAGCAAACCCCTTTCATTAATAACTTTTCATCAACCCCACCCCACCCAATGTAAAAGAAAATTACGCCAAGTGGAAGTTATTTTCTATGTAATAATAAAAATTTGTATACTGACTCGTTTCTCACTTGCTAATTCTGCCAAATGCGATACTTGTAAACCATGGCTACTCCTTAATTTTTGTGAGCTCCCGTGTGGTCCAGTGGAAAAGCGCAGGAATCGTGGTCATTAGACTGGTCAAAACGTGAGTTCAAGCCCACTGTATGTTAACGGGTTTGGGTCCCTGGGCAAGATACCTTAATCTCAATTGCCTCGTCGACCCAAGCGACATATGGGGAGCTGCTGGGGAATATTACAATCTAAGTGTGATAAGGCTTGTGCGCTGTAGTAGGTCTTTGAGCGCATAGATGAAATGATTGTGACGATTCCTTGAAGCGGGTAATAATAATGAAAGCACGAGCGTTGAGCATGTTTAGAGGATTAAAGCGCTATATACAAAACGTGGAAAAGGCAAACGTAGATTCAGATCCATTGCTAAAGATCACTTGTTACAATTGCGTTTCAAACATCATTTCCAACGTCAACTCACACTCCGTATTACTTGCAGATGTCTAATCAAGGCCATCGGCCAGAAGGTGAATACTTATTGGGCTGAGAATAAAAGCATCATAGACGACAAAGCAGCAAATCAACCTCCGCGACACTGTGCAGTGCAGTAAGTCTACATGTGGGAAGTGGCGGAGGCTCCTCCAATGTCAACATCAGCCCTGTCAATGTGAAAGCACATGGGTCTGTGAGAACAATCCGATTCCAACATACAGGTAATGAGCTGACGGTTTGATGCTTGTTCATTCCCACATCACACATACTCGTTAGTTAGGATTTTAGAGAACTTAGAGTCAAGGATAGAGAGATAGGGTAACTATAGAGGACTAAATTGGAATAAACCATTAGGTTAATGAGATCCAAACGAAATTTTACCTGTTAAAAAAAAACAATGAAATAAAGATGAGGGATATAATATCCTTAGGAATGATAGGAACAGAGAAGGAGTGGGAGTATCATGAGTAGTGTTATATTGGAACAATTTAGCATTCTTACCAAGAGCTGATTTAATTTCTTTCATTCATGGTGAGGCTTCATGGCTTGAAATACTACTTCCAAAATCCAAGCCTATAGGGTGGGTATTATATCGCCCACCGGACCAATCAAATTTCATTACGTTTTTAACATTATTCTCAAATTAATGCGGATAATGAAGTTATCATCATCGGCGACTTTAAAATTTGTTACATGTCTGTTACGCAATTATGCCAAAATTCCAAACTTGGTTAGTTTACAGCTCATCACATCTTATATTTTGTTCAATAGTAGTGCTAAAATTTTAGTTTGGTACAAATGTGGTTGGTCTTAGGGCTCCTTTTATATTGTACTAGAAAGGTCACCAAAGGTCAAGTTCAGGTCCAAAACTTGAAATGAGGTCGTAAAGAAGTATTCTGTGGATCCTTAACAAAAATGATCTTCTTAGATTGGTCGAGTGGTCCTCAAAGCTGGTGAGGTAATGAATCCTGGTGCAATTTAAAAATCTTTCAACATCGGTTAGTGATGACATAGCGCCAATCAGGAAATTTGGTTTAAAACAACGTCGGAACCATGGATGTCTTCGGATATTCTATCTCAGATTCGTCACAGAGACAACTACTACAGCATAATTTAATAAAACAAAACATTCACAGTTTTTCAACGATGATAGTGGAAATTACGCAATAGATTCAGCGTGATATTGTCGTGCCAAATCAGAACATTTCATGCACTGTACTTGATGAAAATAGAACAATTCCAAAAAGCCTTCGCAAACCCTCAAAAACTGGGTTACAGTTTCTATACTACGGTAAAAGAAAGCTGCCAATATTGTGCTTATATTAATGGTAATTGTGTTATTTAGTAGTATAGATTTATTGTAATACAGGCCTCCACCTTTCATCCATCATCACATTTCAAAAAAACATATTAATTTATTGATAAAAGAGACAATAGCAAACATTCAGAGGAACATAAGTGCTAGTTAATAACTTTTGATTTCCACTCCCCGCTTCCTCTATATAAATCAGAAATAGGCAGAAATAGGGCGCAACCCTTTACTCGCCCGTCTTAAAACCAGGACCCTTGGTGTACAATTCCATCCCAACTGCCAGCTGGACAGGTGCTGACAATAAGCCGTCGCGCCATAATTATGATGTTAAGAAAAAAAAAGCGCAACGTGGAAATCAAAAGAATATATCAAGACATTAGTAGCTATTCCAAAACATCGCTTAATTTCATCCATTAAACATATTGCATGAGATTCTATTATTTGGTCATTTTTCTGATTTCATTGCAGACTGAAATTTACCATAATTGGTTTGTTCTAAAAAAAGGTGGGATTACTTTGTTCTTAATTCATGGTAACAATTTCATAATAATATAAAAGGTATTCTCTTCACAACAAAAAAAAAAAATCAAAATCAAAGCAAGATACAAAAACCTTTCACTAGCATCTATGTTATATCTTCTATCTTCGACCCCTTCATTGCAAGTACATGTTCTGAACATCGAAGCTTTGCAAGGTAGCTCCTTTGAATATAATTTGGGGGGGGGGGGATACAAACAAATCCCTTTCAGGGTTTCATAGACTTTTAAAATCACGATAGTTCGTAGTTTGTCTGCGTGCATATATCGGCATACCACTCTTGTTGGGAATATCTCTATCTCTGTTTTAAATTCTTTCAATGAATAAATACTACCAAGGGGGGGAAAACGCATTCAAAACCAGTCGTTACCGTGCTGGCGCTGACATTTTGAATATTTCACGGAATATTATCAGTTTGGGTGCTTGTACACACATAAGGTCAATTCGATACAAACAATCCGCAAAATTCAGTTGTTTGATGTTGGGGGCTATTGGGGTGTTTAATTTTTGTCCTACCCATGTCCACCCAACGATGAACTTGACAACATCAGTCGTCCTTGATTTAAATAACCGCGTAAACCGCCTCAATGAATCCATCTTTTCACCTAGCGCGCATTTGCATTATAGAAAACGAGTATCTGAGCACAATGATCCAGGTACACTACCATTACACCTGGCCCCTCTAACACCTCCATTCATTTGTATCACTACCGTTAAGTGTATATGCAAAGCGGCAACCCACATTGTGGAGAAGCGGAGGGCAGCCCATTGCCTTTTCTAGGGTTGGGACGCTAGGTTTCTTTGTGGGTCGGCAACATGCGAGAGACGGTGAATTTCTAAAGAATTACGTAAGGTTTTGCCTCTCTATCTATATAAACCTCTTTGAATACTACATTAAATTACCACACCTTGGTTAAACCATGCATGTCCAAATCCCATACGTAGAATAAAAGGGAATTTAACATGTTAAGCCCGGTAACTTTACCGATGTCATCTAACTGAACCAGCATCAATAACTTTTCTCTTTGGGTACCTGAAGTTTTCCATGCATAACTTCTGACGGCAGTATTTAATACAGCGAACCACTGGAAACGCCACAATAGATCCTTCCCACACGCCCTCCCAGCACAGCATTATTTGTGTTCCGCTGCGAAACCCCAAGGAACTTTACAGGCTTTATATTGAACTTTTCTATACTTCATAGCGTTTGAAGCCCGCTGACCTCAGAGCCATAAAGTAATATTGGTAGATCCGCATCAGACAACTCTTAATATATTTCATAAGGCATACCGGTGTTCATCATGGCTCGTTTAAGAATATTAAGTGCCTTAGTTGCTTGCTCTGCAAGGATTTCTGCCTTGCCCAACAGTGTACCAGTTGACAAAAATAAGCCCTAAATTTTATACAGGAGGACCTTCTATTGTTGACCATCAATAAAACCATTTTTCGTGTCCCTGCTAAGAAGAACCACCCCTTACGAAAACCCATGACCTTTTTTAGTTTTACTTTTTTTAACTCCATGCCCCAATCATTGCAAAAACTCAAAAGCGTATAGAGATGTTTACGTAGTCACCAATAGTCTCTGCATTATTACAATTATCATCATCGTACAAAAGAGACTTAATTTCGGTAATATCGTGCCAAATTTTGCAATCCATGAACTCATTTGAGTCAATGAGATCTGAGAGAGCGCTGAGAAAAATTGCAAATTTTAAGTGGGCTAAGTAAACAACCCTGTCTTAGTCCAATTGGGCATATCACCGAACCAGAAATAAATTTACCTTACACCCGATCTAACGCCACGATTTTATCGTCTCATTTATACTTCTAGGATGCCGTACATTTGTACCGTTTATAACCACTAGTTAAAGTTTTCGCAATATTTACCCTGGTAACATGATCAAAAGTTGGGCGAAAATCACCCCCAAAATTAAAAAAGCAATAACTTCCCCTTAATTTTGACCTAATCTGCGTTGAATAATGCTATGAAGTGTGAAAATATGCTCAAAGGTATTGGTCCCTTTCAGAATCCCGCTGGTTTTCTGGAATTTTACCATGCTCATACAAAACAATACAACAACCAAAATGTAAGTCTTCGATTAAGAATATATGCGAAATTTTGTCGAGAACATGCCCCAAAGTGTTGGTCGTAATTTGCTGGTTATTTAGAATCCCTTTCGTCATGAATTGGGACAATGCCACATTTACCCAAGCAGTCGGAAAAATCGCATGGTCAAACAAATATTAAAGATACAATTATAAATAGGAAGAAGATGATCAATTGCATTTTGTAGAACTCGGCTGGAATTCCGTCCAGACCTGGGGGAATTTACCCATTTTCATTCTTGATGTGAAGCTGACTTGAGCTCTTTCTTGTGTAATCGTCTATGTAAATCCTCATCAGATACTTTCCCTCTGGTGAATCTTCCTCCTGATCTGATTAAGGTTATAGCTGTTACCTAAATACTTTGTGAAGTGATCAAAAAACCAGTCAATCCCTAGAATACCCAAGGGGTTGAGCCATTCAAAACCAGTCGTCCCGGCTGGGCGCTGACATTTTGAATATTGGCACGGAATAATTATTAGTTTTGGGTGCTTGTCTACCACATAATTTCAATTCGATACAAACAAGCCGGCAAAAAATATCAGCTTTTGGGGGGTTTTGGATGTTGGGGGTGCTAGTGGGTGGTTAATTTTGTCCTACCCATGGCAAACCCGAATGAACTGACACGTCAGTCGTCCCTTGATTTAATAAACCGCCTCAATGAATTTTCACCTAAGCGCGCAATTGCAGAATGAGAAAAACGAGTATCTGAGAACAATGATCCAGGTGCAACTATTATTACACCTGCCACCTCTAACACATACCATTAATTTGTATCATACCGATTAGTGTATATGCCAAGCGTCACCCACATATGTGGGAAGAAGCCGAGGCAGCCATTGCTTTCCTATTGGTAGGACTCTATGTTTTCCCTTTGTGCGCCAAACCATGCGAGACGATGAATTTCTAAAGATTACGTAACGTTTTGCCTCTCTATATATATCGAACCTCTTTGGTAATACCAATGTTACATCACACGATTTTAGACTGTTTTTATTTTTTTTATTTTTAATGACTTTAATGACCCCTAACTGACCTTTACTTACCAACTATACAAGATCATTTTTTTTTTGATCTTTTTCTGATAGATTTTTTCTATTCTACATAGCTTTTTCTATATGATTTCTTACATTCACCCAATAATTATCCAATGTCTCGCACTATTCTTTCTTACGAAAAGACGTAATAAGATAATTTTTTAAAAAACATGTCATTTTTAAACCATCTTGATTTTTTCCGGGGATTTTTTTTTTGATATGAATTTGTATTTTCATTCACTAACATATGACCTCCAGCGGATTGGAGTGCTTGTGTGACCAGTTCAATTGCAGTTTATAATCACTGTTCCATGTCCATTGCTCCCGTGATAGTTTCTTCCTTCGCTTTAAAACAATCAATCCTGATATTTTCAGCACCAAAGGCACCTGGAAAACCGCTGGTTGACCCTTTGTGCCGTTTGTATGCATCATTTTTACCTGGTTTTAATAACATTTTGAGAAAATTCACTTCTTAACATAACAACACACGATTACTTTTTAATGACCCATAAGTTGGCATGACTAGATTTCCGTTTTAGTAAGTCTACTGTGAATTGACAACATCATCAAAATCGCAGTAGAAGATATCACATATCACAACACTTTGCCCAGTAGGCCCACATAAGTATACTTCCCCCATTTTGTCATTTCCCCCTGTTCATTCTAACCGTGCGAAAATGAATGCTGAACAACTTACAAAGAGAAGTAGTTGACGACCCATGATTAATGACTTAAATCTTTGAAACACGACGCCTGTCAAACGCATCACTATCATAGATGACGTCACTTTCTGCAATATTATGGTCAGTGTTATCAAGCAAAATAAAATCATTTTCCATGCAGCGAGCTTTAATCCACAAATCAATTTAGCTTCGGTGCTGCATATTGAGGTCTGTCAAGGTATTTTCAAGAGTGCTAATTGTGGTACGAGAATGTATTTTATGACGTTTTGAATTTGCAGGTGGAATATAGACTGTGATAAAGATGACATCATCCTGAAAACCAAAGAAGTTCTTTTTAAAACGCAGAGCAAGTTTTCTTTGATTAACTCTAACAATTCAACAAACCACCGCAATATTATTTTTTGGACAAACAGACCTGCAATACCACCAGGACTCTCTACCAAATCTGCCTTTCTTACCTGTACAGCTATACATAACATATTTGGAAATATATCCTGGAATTCATTTGATTTCTTAGACCAAGTTTCAACAAAAGAAATGACATCACACTTCATACAATAGTTCAAAAAATCTGAATTAATAATTTTAGTAGAAAGACCATCACAGATCCTTTAGCAATTGCTAACTCCTTCAATAAATTCTTCACTGGTGCATGCATCTACTTTAGTTTCAAAACTTCATAAGTGCAGTCATCTACTCTGACCATGTCTCACAAACTCAGTTGATTTTTATCCACCAAAAAACAAAAACAACAAGAATTGCATCTCAAATGCATCAGTGAAGACTTTGTTGAAAAAGAGCTTTCACATCTATATCCAAATAAAAGGCCCTGGTCTTGATCACCAAGATTTTTTGAGAAATGGAGCTACTTTTTTGAAAGCTCCCATTCACCATTCATCAATCAAGTCCATTCAGTCAGGTATTGTTCCTAATGACTTAAAAATAGCCAAGCTCATTCCTCTTTTAATAAGACAACCGAGGCTTGTAACTATGACCAGTAAGTGTCCTTTGTGTCGTTTTCGAAAATATTAGAAAATGCAGTTTATTCCATTTCAGCTTATTTTTTAACTTAAAATAATTTTAACTTTCAAGAACATCAGTCTGGATTCCGAAGCTAGTTTTCTACGACCATGTCTCATTAATCTGTTTTGATCACATAAGACAGTCTTCCAGAGGTCTTTACACTGGTATGGTCTTGATCGACTTACAGAAAGCGTTCGACACTGTTAATCATGATATCCTGTGTAACAAACTTAGAGTGATTGGAGTTGAGTCAGTGGATTGGTTTAGATCCTACCTTTCAAAAAGATCCCAGGTGGCAAGGGTCAATAATGTCATTTCATCGCCTTTGGAAATATCTTTTGGTGTTCCTCAAGGTAGTATCCTGGGACCATTAGTTTTTCTTATCCTATGTAAATGACATGGTAGTCAGTGTTGATCCTGAATGCAAACTGATGTTATATGCTGATGATAGCGCCATTTTGTTTTCTCATCGTGATCAAGATCTAAATTAGGGCATGTCCTCGAATCTTGTAACCAATGGCTGTTTGGCCAACAAACTTGTTTTACACCTAGGCCAAAATGAGTACATTCTTGTTGGATCCAAAAGGAAAGTGTCATCTGCATGTAATTTCAATATAAAATGTATGGGTCAAACCATCTCTCGGCAGAGTAATGTAAAGGGCTGACTACTTTCATGACAATTTCCAAAAACTCTACGATGTTCATGGATACAGCACAAGGGGTAGTGCTTACAATTTTTTGGTACCTAAAATTAAAAGTCTGGCTGAATCCCTTATTTCAGTGCAATAAGGGAGTGAAATCTTTTACCTGTCAGCATCAAAAATATTCCAAATATATCTGGTTTCAAATGTGCAATAAGAAGGCTCTTCCAATGAGGTCCAATTTTCAAATTAATTTTCATACAATGTATCCCTTTTCCTGATCTTTTTGGTTTGTTTAAATTCAATTTTTTTCTTCGTGTTTATGCCATTTTGCTTCAATTTGCTGCTTTCCCTGAAGGACCTCACTAAAAATAAGCCTGTAATATGGCTTTCATGAGTAATCCTGGTTTTAATCAGTTTATATGTTATACAATATTTACTTATTGTATCTTAAGTTAATATGTCTATTTATCTTGATTTTTATGTTTTTAATCCTGCTTTGTACATTATGTATGTTGTTTTAAAACCAAATAAATTCAATCAATCTATGACTGCTTTAGGGAAGGAAAGGAATTTTCCAATTTTGCAACCAGCTGGTATCTAGGGTCTCTCTTCTGTTGTACATCAGTAAACAAAAGCATTTAATTTTAAAACTACTGTGAATCAGCAATTCGCTAGGCCTCCTGGTGCCATCAACTTCCATCAGACCTGCGATACCATTTGGTTGCCTGTGAAGGCGACAGGCTGTGATTAGACTCAGTTCCAGTCACTGGGAAAAGCTCCATAGACGTCTGTGCAGTGTGGCGAAATGACTTGGAAGAAAAAAATCAAAATTATCAAGTTTGGGATCCTGATTTCATCGTTAATGTATTTGTTCTTATTAGAGACATACTCGATTGAACAAAATCAAGAATCGAATGCATTTAAAGGCTCAAAAATGCCAGCGAAACATCAAAATGTTGTAGAATTCTGCACCTTTGGAAGGGTGACAAATTCGCACCGGGGAGAGAAATCATTTAATTTTTCCGATCAAAAGCACAAAATTACAGTTTCAAAGGCACCATTAGCAAGAGAAACAACTCACCATCACTGCTGAATAGTGTGCTTTAATTAAATTTTCAAATACAACTGTACAATTTTACTTTCTAAAATTTAGAATCTTCTCACCAAATTCCCATAGCGTTACGGAACCGTGATACTCTGGCTAGGCTGTGATATACGATCAGCTGTCTGCACTTCTGCGCCACACTCGTGAGCTAGACTTTCGGTCAAACCCCATCTGAACAAACTGGCCTTAAAGAGACTCTGGCACATTTGAAAAATAGTGCGCCCTCAAGATTTTTCAAAATTGACATTTTGCATGGTTGTAAATCTTTTTATATACATTGCCCTCACCTGAAATGAATTAAGACCAATTCAAGTAATATGGGTTAAACAAACGATTTTATAATTAATGTCGCCGGCGACATTAATTCAGCAGACGACGAAGTGGCGTTTAACACAAAAACGCATGCCGTATGCATTTTCCCAACGCTATGCACACTGATTTGACGGTCTGTACCTTTGTGGTTTTTAATATCAATGAGTACGAGGTCTATGATATTCATTTAATATACACTTGTTGATTAAAGTTTGTTAAAGCCCCCAAGAATTAGCAATGATTTATTTCAACTTTGAGCAAGATTAAGTCATAATTAGCCATTAAAATAGTATAAATTAGTCTAAGTATATTACTAAAATATACCTGGTTTTGTGCAATACTGTTGTTTGGGGGAATGATCAGAATGCCGGAGAATATTCTAGAAGAGTGCCCAGTTGAGTGGATTGTGCTGGAATATGCTCCACTAAACCAATAGGAGGCGCCTGCTGTATCATTACACAGTCAGTGGAGTAGTGCTTGAATCCGCCAAATCTATACAGTACCGCTTTTCCCGTGGAATCCAGAATTCATGACCATATGGACTCTTTAGCACATGACTCATATAGAGAGGACTAGATGCCTTCTGAATTGATTTAATAGCTTCTAAGCCCTGGTGAGAGAGAGGGGAGAGTTTTCATACATGGTGCTCCAAGTTATTAGCAGTGTTTCCAAGTATAGTTGACAGTGACAGTAATCACAGTCCAGTACAAGTCTTCCATATAGGGACATTGTCATAGTAGTCTCAGCTCCAGTAGTTGTCGTCTGATTGTGTAGCTGTCTTCGGTTTTGTATTTCGTGCCTCTGAGTTATCCAAGGATAAACAAGCTACAGCACTATTGGACTTTATCTTTTTTTTTTTTTGTTTTTTTTTTTTTTTTTTTTTTTTTTTATTAGTCGACCTCCGAACTTCGGGAGTCATTATGAGCTGTTTTTCCTTCAGTAGGACATTCGAACCGTGGACACGGTCCCACTCTTGGAAATTAAAGTTTTTGCGCTGGAATATTCTCCAGGAGTCTTTGCAAGTTCGGCATCTTAAATGTAATCTCGCTGCAGCCCGCGTCGCGGCACACACCAGGTAGTAATTTAGTAGTTCATTAATTACCAACTTTCTTATAGATTAATCTTTGATTATGATGATACCTACTTGATGTTTGAATTGAGATTGATTTAAACCACAATTCAATAAATACTTTGTTTCAAAATTTGTAATCAAGTTTACAGTGGTATTGTCTGGTTATTCAGGAGTTTGAATCCGTAGTTTAGAGTTGTTTTGGCCTATGGTCAAGGTGACCGAACAAGTTTAGAATATTTTAAGTTTCCCCCCTTTGGATGGTGCAAATTATTGGTGGAGAGCTTCATAGAATTAAACTAAGAAATAGTTTCGAGTGTCTCAAATGCTTAGTTACCAAGTAGAGGGAACCAAGGTCAAGCCCCATTGAATGCGATGGAAGTTGACCTTCGTGCTCCCTACATGGAAATTGAAGATATCCAAATTATTCCTTATTTTTAATCCTATTAGCTCCATTAACATTTGCACCATTGTTAACATCCAAATCGGAGCTTAAAATCACCCTGTATACCTGAAATTGATTTTTTTTAAATATATTTTTGCTGTAGATATTACAAACTATATCTTTTCTAATCCTTAAGTTTAGACACATGACGTGGTATACTTTTCAACAAGGTTGGATCAATTTAAAAATCAACCTTTTGTACTTGAATGTGTTAAAATTTCTGCTAGCTTCCCGGATGTCTGTGACACTATTTCCAGACACCGACCATAAAACAAGCAATATGTACCGTAAGATTTTGTTTTCAGTGGCTATGACAATTCAGACCATGGGTGAAAATGATCGCATTGCTTATGAGTGACTCTACTCCCTCTGCAAGGATAACAACATTTTTTCTTAATCTAGACAATCATGAACTGGTTAACTTTATCGAATTTAGGTTTTTAGAAAGCGGAGCAATATACCTATGTGCATATGTGCTAGTAATGTACTGGTTTGTTTGTCCTCATTTTGGCAATTGGACTAATTTAACCTCCAAATCCCATTAACTTCATGTACAAAACTTAAAATAATTTAACCAACCTAACCTTCCTCTAAGGCCAAAAACTTCTCAAATTTGTTATGTACAAAACTTAAAAGTAATTTTACCAACCTAAACATTCAGGCCAAAAGGCTTCTCAATTTGTTGGACACTGGCTAGAGAATCCACTCGTTTTGAAGAAATTCGAAAACATTATCATGTCAGCCCAACCATACAGTAATAGTAGTCAAAAACTATGACACGCTCAAACGTGCAATCCTCACTAAATATGAAGTGAATGCGGAAACATTCCAGCTGAAGTTCCGCAAAAGGGAGCGAAAACCCAGTGAAACTGTGAAAGAAATGGATGAGTGATGCCAAAGCAATGAATAGTCTTCCCAAATACTTACATGTATTCATCTGCGGGACAAATGTCCCACAAAGAGGAGAGAGCATAGGCCACTGGGTTAGGTATTATTAGCCTTTGGTACTGGAGATCCATAGTTCTATTCCCGGCGGAGCCACTTGCTGATATTTAATCGGGTTCTTAATTTTGGATTTAATCTGTATACGAGCCATTGATTAAAATTACAATTCGCTCTCCCCATTGTTCAGTCGGAATTGGTAATACCCCGTCCTTCAGTGGGGACGTTAAGTCCCTACGAGGAATTGCAGGCCCTGTATCCTTACCATTGGCAGAAATTGACATCGAGTGCCCAATAGTGTCTGTTGCCCCAGGTTTTATATAGAGAAGTTATATTTGGCCAAGACCTAGACCATTCAAGTGGGGACCTCTTTCTTAATCCTATGAAAGAAATATGTGTTCTTACCCGGAGGCAAGCCAAGCAACATCCCATGAAATAAAACACGGCAGAGACCTCATATATAGGTTTAGATCTAAGAACAGGCGTTTGTGATGCAGACGACAATGCCAGGCCCATAATAAATGGATTGGATGGTACCATTTTGAGGATTTTTTTCTTATCCAATGAGTTCTGGAATTAAAAACGTTGTGTACAGGAATTCAAATTACACGTGGGCCGATACATGGATATCCGCGCCTGATCGTGCATGTTTTTTTTTAATTCTTTTATACAGCGATTGTGAAGTTCCAGAAGAGCCTTGCGATAATGAAGAGGTTGGAGCAACCAATACTAGGACTAACAAAAGAAAACAGTAAGTAGTCCATTGTCATTTGTAAGGCCTCTTGAAATTATTCTTCAACTTTTTTCTAAAACGTACGCCCAAATCACGTAACTTCGTCTGGTTTCCCTAAGCTAAGCCAAAAAACTATACACCGTGTCTGGTACTAAACACTTTTGAAGTGCTTTTCGAGTATTTACGGATTTTTCTATTTCCTGAGTGTTCATTAAAGGCACACCGAGAGATTTCTTACTTGATAATTGGCTAAAATAATTATAAAACATTTTTATGAATTTTGTAGTACAAAATGTTACCTAAAAAAATGCAAAAGAAACAATTTTTGTGTTATCATACTTCTAAATTGTCACAGAGTAATGTGTCAAAAGTCTAGAAAAATCAACAATGGTCAATAGGTAAAAAATAGGGGGTAAATTTTGTACAGGGGTCAAAAGTAAAACAGGTCTAATTGTTTTGAAACCTACGCCAACCTACTCATCTGGTTATGAGGATAAAAAAAGGGATAGTTTGCCATATCTACGGTCATTATTTTCAGGATTATAGGCTCATAACGGTTCCAGGTCATCCTGGGGTAATTCTTTCAGAGTGCTCCGATTTTGACGAAACTAGTCTCAAATTGTTTGTCTGGTCATATCCTATAACAGAAAATGCATATTTGCCCTGCATGTGACATTTAGTATGTAAATTAGATGGTGAGCATCTAATTACCTAATTTGACCTCTAATTACACGACCAAATTGTAAAAAGAGTGCAAATATTATATTGGCAGGTCCTTTGGGACTACATGAAGAATTTGCGACCATTTTGAAAAGAATCGGGCATTCTGAAAATTTTACCCCAGGATGACCTTGAACCTTTTATTTCCCTATATTAAACTATAACCCACAGATAGGACAAACTATACATTTTTTTAATACTTAGGGCATGACCAAAATGCTGGTATAGATTTCAGTACAATTATTCCTATTTTACATTTACCCCTGTACAAACCGTGCCCCCTGCAATTCGTGTTCCCCGCTACTCATACTTCTAGAGTTTTGATCTCTCATCATTTCTAAGTATAATAACACCAACATTATTTCTGTTGCAATTATTTTGAGGTCAAGCCATTATTTTATTTAATTTTCGCGTACTACTGGGATGTGGGGTCAGAATTGTGTTTCGTTATTATTAGTAAATTTAAATATCTACCTCTACGAATATATAATTGTTCTTATACATATTACACACATGTATACATATATTCATATTTTTCCTTGCGGTACCCCACAGCGATCTGTCAAGGGACCTCTTGATTTCATCCTATATACTGTCCTTTGAGTGATGTTATTAGTGCACATAGCGGAATTATGCACGCGATTTATGCAGATGACACACAACTGTATTTAGTACTGCAGTCATCTAAGACATCTGAAGCTATTAACAAATTATAAAGTTAAGTTATTATCTCTGACTTAAGATCTTGGGCCATCACCAATGGGCTTATGCTGAATGATTCGAAGACGGAGATTGTGCATTGTGCATCGCACTCCTCAGTCTACCAGCTATTGTTATCGGTGATACCAGAGTCAACACTTCCGACTCTGCTAAGGATCTTAGTGTGGATAGGGCACTTCAAATGAAAGATCACATTAGGAATATCGTACGCTCTGCGTCTTTTGGAATCTACAACATTGGACGGATCCGTAGGTATTTAGATCAACCTACTTCCATTCAGTTATATTGCACCTTTACAACGTGTACAGAACTCAGCAGCGAGACTTGTTTTTGACAAACCGATATGATCACATTTCGCCTGTTTTGAACAATCTACACTGGCTAAAAGTTAAAGACCGCATACGTCTCAAAATCTTACATTACATATAAGATACGAAATGGTATGGCTCACGAGTACTTCGGGGAACTTATTATAATCCAAGTATTTCTCTACGCTCATCGTCGAAAGGTTTTCTTAGTGCTGGTCCATGAAGTAAGGCTATGTATGGGTACCGGGCTTTTGCCATTGCAGCTCCCCGTATGTGGAACAGCCTCCCGGGGATGTTAGAAATGCACCAACTGTTTCCACTTTTAAAATTAGACAGAAGACATACCTTTTTTAGGCCAAAAAAAAACAAGTTTGTCTCAGAAGAAATGTGAAAAATACTAATGCGAAATGCGTTTTTTTTTTTTTTAGAAAAATGCTAATGCAAAATGCAGTTTTTCTTTTTTTTTTTAATGCATTTTTGGACAGCCACTTTTTTTCCAATTTTTCGGCCGCTTTGCGGCCAAATTTTCATTTTTTTCTGAAATTATTTACAAAAAAAATTTAAAGTGAGTAAAACCTAAAAAAAAAAATTATGCGGTCAAAAAGCAATTTTAAACCTAATGCGCGCGGTATTCTGAGACAAACTTGTTTTTTTTCTTGGCCTTATCAGAGTGAATTAGTTTGGGTGGCAAATTGGTCATATGCTGAACCTCTTTCTTTTCTTTATTAATTGAAATGTTAACATCATTAGGTTTATATTTAGTTTAGATTGTATTTCTTGTAATTTATAGATTAAGAAACTGTATCTTTGGTGTGTTTGTGTGATACTTTGTTGTAGCGCTTTATAAGTGACAATTAATATTATTATCATTATTATGAATTGATCTGACAACAAAAATACCGCTGCCTCACTTTTTGCAGTGATTATCAGATTTTCCTCTAGGGTGTTAGGGATATATATTTATTTGCGGTGGTTGTGAGCAAGTGGGTAGAATCCTGAACAACTTTGCCAAGATTAACATTGTTTTGATTGCGCGAGTGGACAAAAGTAAGGTCTTTGTTATCCAGTTTTGTGGAATTGGGAAATAACGATGGGAATCCTTTACATTTGTGTTATCCCTCAATGTATTTTTCCTGTCTCTTTCACAGTAGTCAAGGGCAACACCGAAGATCTGTTGTGCCAGCCAAAAAAGCTTGCCTACAACAAAGTGCTTCACCACACCAAGCACTATCAACAGCCCATATTGCTTCCGAAGAAAATGAGTAAGTACTCGGATTAACAGCTTCAACCTCAAAATGCAGTTTGGTTCACTGAGTACTTCCCGAAATCTGACTTAGGCAAATTTTACAGATTGTATCAATATGCAAAATAACGATGGGGATCCTTTACGTTGGTGTTATCCGTCAATGTATTTTTCCTGTCTCTTTCACAGTAGTCAAGGGCAACACCGAAGATCTGTTGTGCCAGCCAAAAAAGCTTGCCTTCGACAAAGTGCTTCACCACACCAAGCACTATCAACAGCCCCTAATACTTCAGAAGAAAATGAGTAAGTACTCGGAGTACATTGGCTAAAAGAGCTAACACATCAAAAGACGATGGCAGCC
This sequence comes from Ophioderma brevispina, assembly GCA_023653785.1. NCBI lineage: Eukaryota > Metazoa > Echinodermata > Ophiuroidea > Amphilepidida > Ophiodermatidae > Ophioderma > Ophioderma brevispina. The sequence goes on from JAMKCH010017746.1 coordinate 42,419, forward strand.
ATTTGAGAAAATTAGGTGCTTTTTATAATAGCTGCCAACATGTTGTTATTTGCTTATATCTCGAATTGAGTAATTTTTCGCGTAAGTGAATATATTTATCGGAAAGTTTTTAAATTAGTATATTTTTTGAAAGTGTAAAATGCAGTAAAAATAAACTAATAACCTCTAATAAGATCAAGTTTTGTGTAAATTTACGAAAACACAATTTTTTTTCCAGTAAAATAAATAAAAACCAATGAATGAAGCTCCTATTGCAGGTACTCAGTGTGTAGGTATATACTGAGTGTGAATATTGTGAGTACTTGTTGGGTATTGTAAATTATTGTAAGCTATTTTAATAAATACCCGTGGCACTCCTATCTTGGAAGTGACGCATATGTAAGGCTGTTTACAACCCTTAGAGCCAGGATATTATTAACAGTGCCCTTACAGTCCTTGCTTATTGAACTGAAACTGATTGACATTTCTCCAACATCCAATCACAACTCACTTTCCAATAAGTACATGCTGTACATCTTGATCAAACCTCCCCTATTGTTGAACCAAATAAATAAATCCACTTGACCCGGGCTTTACAAAGAGTTATAGCCCCTATACCTCTGTGTAGGGACGTGTGTTATACCCCCAATTTCAGCATCGCTGTCACCCAAAGTCCCCATATATTTTGAAAATTGTCACCCAAAGACCACATATTTTAGAAATTTCAACCACTGTCACCCAAAGACCCCTATTTTTTGGGAAAATTTTGAAAATATTCACCCAAAGACACCTATTTTGGGTGAAATTTTCGCAAAATTTTCTAAAAGGACCCCATTTTTTGGGAAATTGTGCAAATTTGTCACCTGAAAATCCCTATTTTGGGGCATTTTGGTTGTCTCTCACCCAAAGACCTCTCAGTTACCGAATGCCCCCGGGTTTAGAAGCGCCAGCCTTACACCCATACCCATATCCATTTCATATGTAAATATTTGAGGGCACATGTGGTCCAGTGGATACAACGACCGAATCATGACTAAAGGTCCTGGGTTGGAGTCCCGCTGAGGCCAATGTGTTGTGCACTTGGGCAAGGCACTTTACCTTGCTTGCCTCTCTTGCAAAGTGGGGAGCTGTTAGGAATATTGTCCATTGAGCGCCGCCGCCCAAAGGTATGAGTATGCCTTGGGTATTTGTAAGGCAGCTGACATATTCTAGGCAGCGGAATAAATATAAGGCACTCTGATACATTGTGAAAGGTGCTATATATGTCGACATTTTATATGTAATTGCCCTCCCCCGGAATAAATATAATAAAACACAAACA